>JAVSBS010026580.1:47547-59952 GCA_033124195.1 Coracias cyanogaster | reverse complement strand
GTCTTCATGCAGGCCTCTTTGAGGTATTGGAAGGTCGCTATAAGGTCCCTCTGGAGCCTTCTCTTCTCCAGGCTGAATTTATTGGTAAATTTCATTCAAAACTACCTTTTCAACTAGGAAAGAAAATAACCGTGACACTAAAATACTGTAGATTGAGCTATGTTGTGTATAGTAAGTTTGGACAGACACCACTGACCCTTGTTGGGACCAACAGTGTATGTTCTTTCTCTGCTAGTGATTATCATTTCTGTAGCAGCAGAAAGAAGGAGGACGTGTCCACATTCCTAAGCTCCTGGCAGTCAGTGTGACGCGTTTGTACGTACCCACCTTTAACATCTGCAGCTGCCCCAGTGAGGTCTGGCAGCAGACCTCTGCTAGAGTCATCTCCCAGTGTCCTGCAGCAGCATGTCAGCTGGAAAATTCAACAGCTACAAAATTTTACAGTAGCAGAGCTCTGAGAATGAGTTTAACAAATAATTAGCTGCAGTACCTCTTTGTTTCATAAAAGTACAGCAGTTGATGAACTTGCTATGCCACAATTAGAAGCTCATTAGCAAACAGAATTCAAGGGTAACGAATACCTTATGGGGATGTTTTTAGGAGTATTTAATGAAATCCTAAAATAAGAGGAAGAGGAGTGAGGAAATGTAAATTTTCTTCCCGGACATGCTGCCTACCTCCTGCAGGACTGGGGAAAAGGCAGGATCTGGAGTAAAGACTGAAACTCACCTTATTTGCCAGGGTTTGCATTCACAAATATCAAATTTTAGACTTTCCATGTCACTAGAAATGGCACTGTATCCCCATGACATTTTGCCTAGCTAGTAAAATCCATGTTATTTTTCTATTTTGTTGTTTAGTTTGATGGTTTCACAAAAAAAGAAGGCATCCATAAGAGTGTTTCTGGGAAATTTTTACTGTTGTTTGTATGCTTATTTGAAGATACCATTTTCTGTGTTTAACTGTGCCTTATTTCCAGAAATCCATCCCTCGTTCTCTCTGTAATGGATAAAGCAGTAGGACAAAGAGAGCTGGTTTTACCCTTGTCCTGAGAAAAACCTTTTAGGAAATGGTAATGGGCTTCTAACAAATGAGAAAGCTGGTTATCATTGGGGAGAATTAATCTTTGACTTGATTGAGAATACCTATGCCAAATTACAAGCTACGATATCCATCTGCTTGCTGTTATCCAGCAATATAGATTTATTGTGACATTTTGGAGAAGGAGTAAGAAAACATATGAGCAACTGCTTTGGTTCATTAGCCCTTTATTGGTAAAGCATGGTGCTCAGTGATGTTAGAGGTGTACGAAAAGACAATCCTTTGCTTGAAATCAGTACAATCGTTGCGTTTACACGGCTGTGTAGAGCATCCCCAAGGACAAGCTTACAAATGAGCTTCTGCTTTATGTTACTTGACCGTGAGATGGTTCTTTTGGCTGATACTGGAGTGATTCAGCCAGCAGGTCCAGGAGATGGGTGAACATGTTGGGGTAGATCCCAAGCCCACTGGATAGCAGCTTCTTAGGACACCGGACTCACCACCACCAGTGTCAGGTGAATAAAACAACTTCGTCTTTCCTACAGCTCCTTTGCCACCGCAGCTGGAGAGGGCTGCTGGCAGGGCCAGCACGGACGCAGGGCAGCCAAGGTCTCCTGCTGTTTCAGAGCCAACCTGTCAGACCCAGGGCAGGCAAAGGATGCACCACCAGGATAGCATCTCCCCAGATATTTCTAGTTTAGTCTCATAGCTCTGGTTTTCATCATCATAAGCCCTTCATTTGTGGCATGTTTCTAAGAGGGAAAATCCATCTGTGTTGTCACTTTCTTTTCTCACAAGTATTTATTTTTAATCCACTCTAGGGGGCTATTCCATGGGTACAACCACATAGGCTGTTGATTTATTTGCAATTAAGGATCTTGGAGTCAGGATGTTAAAGCCTTCTAAGCCAGCTCCATTTTCATATGGGAGAACCTTTGGAAATGCACTTTAGGTTTATGACACTGGCTTGGCTGAATTTAATTTACAGTTCACTTAACTGATTATTCAAAATACCAGATGTGACAGACAATAGATTCAGCTGAAGTACTACCTCACAGGCATGTTCAACATGTAGAATATGCTTCCCATATGTGAAGATACTGAATGTCCTCCATCTACATCCAAGAGCAGTTTGGTTTTGAAAGGATAGTGAGGCTGAGTGGGAGACAATGTCCCTCAGTCTTCCTGTAACCTTTGTAGGAGCTGATATGAGAGTCTAACCAAAGCTCCACTGCATGAGGTAAAATGTGAACATCTCAAAAGGCCAGCGGCAAAGGATTTGTCATGTGTAAAACATTTCTTGTTAAGTATTTACTGATGTTAGGCTATGTAATTTTGCTAGCAACTTTAATACATACAAGTAAAAGAAGGCAATAAAACGGTGACAGAAATGCGGAACATCCCAGGTTTTTAAGAATGTATGTCTTCTGATGGCTGGGATGGTCTTTCTGAAGTGAGTTGTCAAACAGAACAGTGTCGGTGAAAATGTGTGTCGATCACAAATACTTGCTGGCTTTAGGTCATAGGTGCACTAAAACCTTGAGCTGGGGTAAGGTACGGGTGCTTCAAGAGCTGGTCTTTAGAGACGGTGTTGGCCATCAGGTAGGAACAGAAGAGTTGCAGCAGTCTGCTGAGACCTCCCTCCTGTTCTCTAACCACTGCATTTATCCTTTGGAGCAGGGTGATATGTTTGGTCAAAACAAGAGCAATGGAGATGTGATTAATTCCAGTAGTACCTCTAGTTCAGCAGGCAAGGGCAGGAGACCTTGCTTCTTTTGCAGAAGTGAGCATCAGATGCCCACCATCAATGCTTTTGATTTGTATGGTCTGAGGTTCTGTCATGTTGGGGCAGGACCTATCTAAGGTACTAATCTAGACCTTTTAAAGAAAGATTAAGAATTAAACTTTCAGTAATGCAAGAACCTGAACTTCGAACTCTCATGTGCCAGTGGAATGTTAATCTGATCTCAGCAGTACCCGATAAAGTCGATCTGTCTTCCTTGCCTCGTTAATTTTTAATCGTTTCTATGGACAGAAGAGCTGTGGTAGGTGAGACTAAGAGAAGGCTGCCCTACCCAGCCCCTAGATCTCAATATGGAATAGGAAACAATATAAACTAAACTTCTCTCATTATTTATATTTTATATTATATGTTTATTTATCCAAGCCTTGGTATGTAGACGGTGTGTTCTCTGACCTGACGTTCAAGTGTAATAGCGCACAAAAAAATCTGCCTGTGTGTACACGTTCACAGTCTACTGTCGAGCTGTTAATGGGAACAGTATTTCTTAGGTCTACAGCAAACGTTTTTTAGCAGTGCTAACTGGGAAAGAGGAGTCATCTCATCAAAAACAAAACCACTTGTAGCTCCAATTTTGGGGTGACTCGGTAGTGTGTCCTGGGGTACTTCTCTCAAACTTTACAGAAATATTTAAAATTAACTTTTGAAGCATTCTTTTTAAGGTAATAGTTTGATTTTGCTCTCAGTGGTTTTTGCAGTATTCCTGTCGTCCTGCATCAACGCTTTCAAAGCATTGAGGATGTAAAGATTAACGCCCCGTGTCAGCACAGCACTTAACATGCTGAATTTTATCATCATTGTAAAGGGAGGGAACGCAGAGATTTTAAAGCCTATCTCGATTACATGGACAGTCCCAAATTACAGCGCTGAGATAACGGCAGGCTCAGACTCTTGTTGAAACAGGGCCACCTTAGCCAGAATCACTCTAGGTCTTATTGTGCTTGCTCTGCCACCATCTCACAGCTAGTAGGGAACAGGGCAACTCCATTAGTGCCGCTATTTTTTTTGTGGGTCCAGGAAGCTCCAATGAAGAGACCATCCAATGGTGGCAAGACCTAAACGTTCAGGTGGCTTCCAGGGGAAGGGTGATCATGATGGCATTATGACCTCAGCCAAGAAAAGTGGGAGTTAGAGGGTCCTCAGGTGGCTGCAGATAGGGAAATGTCTTCCCTGTTCCCTTAAACATGCACTTTCAGGAGCATTTGTGTGCCGACTTTGTGCTGAAGTCTGAGCTGTCAGGGCTTTTAGAACCCACCCCCAATTAATTATCTGTTTCTAGAAAAAAGCTGGATCAGCAAGTAAATGTAGAAGAGTTGAAGCAAGATGCTGCAGATGCAATATAGAGAACGGACATGTGCACTTCTATCACTGGATAACCCCAATGTGTGCGTAACTCATTTAGGCAACTATAACCCAGAATAACGTGGAATTCCCATTTTTTTCCTAAGGTAGGGTGCATAGACCAATTTTGTTTGCCTGGTCTCAGACCTGACCCCACCATGCCTGTCTGTCCAGGAGCTAATTCTGCCTGGCAGTGTCGGCGGTGACAGCTCTGTGCAAATAATTAGCAGAAATACAAATCAACATAAGACCATTTTTTTAATACTTCGTGCCTGGAGCTGTGCTAAACTTAGCAGCTATGAATAAACAGCATCAGTGTTCCCTCCTTGAAAGGACAAAGAGCCTCCTGGTATTTGGGATGTCTCTGGTACATTTGATACCTCTGTGTAGCCAACCCTGAATATTTAATTATGTGAGCAGGCCTTCAAAAATTACTGAGATTAATAAAAGCTGAATGTTTTCATTTCTGAGCCTTGAAGGTGTGCTTAGCTAACATCTTTAAGCTTTTCTTTGCAACTGAAAGGCTGGGAAATTACTCCTGGTTAACGACAGTGAGATTTTCATGTAATCACCTTATTTCAGGAGCAAGACTTTTAAATAAACTCCAAGAGACTCATGATAATATAGCAGGAACTGGCAATGCTGAAATATGATCCTCTATCATTAAATCGCTCTTGCTTGGTTTTTATTTGCAATATTGACAGCTAATCTCCTCTCTCTATTATACGTCTGCAATTTCCAATGATGGGCATTGCAGAGTATGTATGTAGCTGAAGACATAATTTGGTCCTCCCCACATAAGATTTCCAAACCACCCAGGATTTTTTAGTAAAATTAAGGTCTACAAGACGTGCGGGCAAAAGTTGGTAATTCCAGACCTGACCTTGAATTCCCCTGGTTTAGAAATAATGAGAGACTTATGGGACCAGCGACTAAATGCAGCCCAGTAGCCTGGCTAAAAAAAGCGCTGGGTGGTGGAATAATTGTATCTGTCTTTCAACATCATCCCATTTTTGATAAATAAATAAATACATATATTTTTGTTTCAACAAGGTGACATTTGGTGATGTTCGCTAATTTCAGAGAGACTGATTTATGCATGTTTAATCTTCACTAATGATGACTCCAGGGCAAGAAATGAAAATAAGTTCAGTTAATAATATGTGTATATATTATTAACACCTTTACTGATGGAGATGGTTCTCTTCCTGGTAGACAAATGTACAAGCGATTTGTGGAAGGTCCAAATGATTCAGGGCTGTCAGAACCTCTCTCTAACATACCACAATGTAGAGAGTAGAAATATTTGGACAGTGAAAATTCTCAGCTGATTTACTGTAAGTAAAGACAATAAGCAGCCTAATCCCTTATGTTTTGGGGTGCTGTATAAAAATGGAGTGATGTGTATTGCTGTTATTATTATACCCTGATTGCAGCTGGCTTCTCCTGCCATACAAATATTAAGAAGGATGCAATCCTTGAATTCAGTCTATGTGCTGACAGACAAAACTTATTGCGAATATTAATGCTCTTGGTCTAATCATCCTGCTATTTTTTGTGTAATTTACTCAGTCAGGGAGTTGGAATTCCCTCCTAGCTGTTACAGATTCAAGCATTTATGCAAAATCCTCTAGTCTTGAGATTTACAGTGGATTATCTACAAATATTTGAATACATTAGTGCGGTCCTTTAAATGCATTCCCTTTATTTACATACAGAACAAATAACAAGCAACTTGAATGACAGAACTGTAATTCTATCAAGGAGCTCGTGTCCTGAGAAACCACAGAAGTAAAGCGCTAAGAGACCTGTGGGGTTGGTGGAGCTCTGCCCTGCAATTACAGCTCCATAACCTGCTTTTCATTCATTTTTCATATTTATATGAAAAAAAAAAATCCACAAATTCATACATTGTGGAGCTGTTTCATGTTTGGAAGAGGAAAGAGCCGGGGAAGGGTGGGGATGGCATTCTCTCCTCATCTACCTCTACCACAGTCCACTGAAAAAAAACCAGTGATTTCCTTGGTATCCCCATCTTCACCAGTGTAACAGCAGATCAGAAAGAAAACATTGGATTCATGTTATTTGATGGGACGAGGGAAGGTTTACTGGGATTGATGGAGAGGGGTTTTCAAGAGCTCCTTTCAATCTGACCCTCCTGGGCTAAGGACGGGTTATCCTGCATCCGCGGCTATTTTAGAAGCTTATGTTATTTGCATTGATTTATGAGGCTGCCGCACACGCGCTCGATTGCAGATTATCGCAGTACGTCGGTGGGTGGATTGATGCGAGGAGACTGGGCTTGGTTTCTGTTCCGAATCTTCCTCCTGGAAGGGAAGGGACGATAAAATCAACCCCAAAGACTTGCAGGCTTACCTCTGTAGTAAGAGAGATGGGTTCCTGCCGATCCCAGAGGTAAAGCCCTAACAGTTTCCATGGAATAGTCAATTATTTGTTTCATTGCACAAGCCAATATCTTTTCTCAAAAAGATGTATTAGAGTGTTTAGCCATTCAAGTGATCCATCTGGCTGAGCATTCTGAGATGCTCTTTAACTTGATTTATCAGGCCCAGAAGCGATGTCCTTGATAGCTTCTGGGACTGTATGGGGACTGTCCACGCATCTGCTTCGTACTCACAGGGGCTCATGACCTTCAGTTCCTAGCAGGAGCAGGGCCTGTGCCGTCACACTTCGCAGTCAGGACAGCCTTATTGCATGTTGGTGTGAGGCTGCAGCGTAATGGTGGGGTTTAAAAATTGCTGTTGCAGGTGAGGGCTGAGGGGCCACCAGGTGCTTCCATGGAAAAAGCAAGAAAGCCCCCAGGCAGCAGATCCCTGATAAGACACCGTCTTTTTCTCCAGCAGAATCTACACCTAAATCCTAATGGAGTCTGGCTAAACGCCTGCAGCGTGAGATTGTATATTCCCTTTAAATCTCCTCTATTTATAAAATACACACGATAGCTCCAGTATTCACGTTATCCCTGTTTCCATCGGGTATTGCCTCCAACACAGTGAAAATGTGGCACAGTTCGGTTACCGGGTAAGTCACTTTTCTTGTATTCTTGTCTTATTGTGGCGAGGGCTGCGCTGATCTGCAGCCACGAAGGGTCAGGCACGGCTACAGGATGCTCCTGGGAAAAGGCAGCTAAGCTCCCTCATAAAAGAGGGAATCGGGATTGCAGTGGATCTGGGTCAGGCATCGTCGGCAATTGCTGCCGAGCACATGGTGAGATGCAGGCTCAAGCCTTGGACTGCAAAGAAGAGAGGGAAACACACCCCAGGGAGGTGCTGGGTTTGAATTTAGGACCAGAGGGATGCTCAGCGATGAAGGTAGGACCCAGCTAACTGCTAGCTATAGGATACTGGGAACTGCTACCACATCGGAGCAGTTAAAAGTGTCTATATGTAATGTTTACATCCTCAAAGTGCATTTAGAGGCAAAAACATTTACTGTAATACAAGTAAATTAAATCAATGGTGGAGTATTTAAATTACTGAAAACTTCAGGCGAAATCCTATGTATTTTCTTCTGGGCTATCATCCAGCTTTACGGCGTAAATTCTTTGAAGGTAAATTATTAAATTAAGCTTTGGTTCCTACTTGCTGGTTTTTAAAACTGAAGATTGCCACTTGGTGATGATTTATTCTTCTCCTCCCCCCCATTATTTTTTTTAAAGCGAGGATTGCAACAAAGTTTAAGTATGAATGCACTTCGGAGCAAGTGGAGTTATATATTTAATATAATCCAAACCAGATTGTCTACTCAAACGCTGTTCATTAAATGAACTGTCTGCAAGTGTGATTTACAGTGCAACGTGGTCATGTGGATGTCTGTGTGTATTTAATAACTGCGCAGTAATAGCTTATTGGCAGCAGTGGTAATTCGATTTTGGAGTTTTATCTTATTTTTGAATTTCTGGACCGTGAAATCCTGCTGTCTGACACACTTTTCCATTGCTTAATCTCCTGAGATTTGTGTAAAGAACAACAACTTTCCTCCTTACCGAAGATCCAGTGCCCTGCTGTATATTTTTTTATTGCTAACCCCCAACCCCGAGCAGATATTCACATGCACCCATCGCAAATGTACAGGCAAACTGGGGTCACAGACCAAAATATTGACATTTAATGAGCTAAGACCTCCAGTCTTGGAGAAGAAAAAACTTCCAGTATAAGTGCAAAAGTTTCAAGGAATGTTTTTTGCATCATCTATTGTGTTTTTTATTTAACTTTCTGAGCTTTTCTATTGATTTAAAGTCAAAACTCTCTTATTTAATGTACTTAAGGAACTAAGTAAGTCTTATTCCACACAGAGACTTGTCAGGGTTCTCTCCTCTTTATAGCTTGCAAGTTTGTCAGGTTAGCACCTGAATCAGCCCAAATTCTACTGTACTTGTGTTTTCTGAAGGCCATGAGAAACAGTTTTGAACCAAGCATTGACATTTTTCCGCTGGAGGAATGTCCAACACATCACAGATGTGCTTCCCAGGGAAGTTAATGGTTTGAGAGGCTCTCCTGTGTCTGTGGAGAGCTGCCTCAAAGCCGCTCCACAGAGTACAACCAGGACACACCACTTGGGATGGCCTGGAGGACACAAGGCTGGTGTTAGTAGGATTCGTGAAGGAGCTGGGGATCTTTCCCATGGCCCCAGGGATGCTGTGGCCCACACTGAAGTGTGTGAGGCTACATGCAGCCAGCCAATATTGTCTGACAGGGAATTATTATTAATTTGCTTTTTGTTTTTATCACCTGCCTTTGCCGTAGCTGTGGAGCGTGATTGTCTCACAGCAAGTTCAGCTCCCGCCTTCCCACCCTTTCTTTCCTTTCTCATGAGAAATGCACTGCATGACGGAACAAAATATTTTGAGTACATATAATCAAACATAATTCCACCTTCTGAATCAGTCGGCAGTGTAAAGGCTTCATAAAGGGTTCCAGGGGCCCAAATAATAGCAAACCCATCCTCTGTGTGACAACGCAGGCATCAGCTGTCATCACCTCACGTCGGTAACGCAGGTTCTTTAATTCACTTGTCATTGTTCCAGTGTCTTTCTGTCTTGCGGAACATTATTGTCCGCATAAATACATGTCTGAATCAGCTAATTATTCATCTAGGATTAGAACTGAAATCCTTGCTTTAAGGCTAGCTCTACCCCTGAACTCCTACTATTTGAGATTTTAATTATTTTAAATCATATATACGTTGTTTCCTTTAAATGATGGAGCCAATTAGATGTCAAATATGGTTGGATGCACAAAATATTTTCATCTGTAAGAGATCTTAGGTAATTCCTGAACCTGTAACCAGCTTGATAGTCCAGAGGGGAGGGTCACAAAGCAACTGCGAATTGAAAAGTAAGATGATGCAGAAAGTTAACAAAACCAAAGCTAATTTATGGCAAATTAGAGATGGGAAAGAAAGTTTTACAGCGTAGAGGTCTCCCGTACCCTCCAGCAGCCACAACCAAACCTAAGGGACCATTACAAAGCCTTTGGAAATCAACTGATAGCTTTTAGTTAATAGTGGATAATTCTGAAGTTTTATTTCTGTTGCATATTTGTTATGAGGAAACAAACAGAAAAATAAAGAAAATGAAATGGGAGAGTGTTGCATCAGAGGCCCAGGAGTGAGAGGGGCATTGGAAATGTTTCAGTTAAAGAATTGTGAAGGAATTGTTGAACCTGAAAAGTTTGGAAACTTTCTGAATAGGAAATCATGGCAAATAATTGTGTTTTTGTCGTTGTGTTTTCATACTGTAGAATATTTTCATGTTGTTGGTTTGACAAGATGTATTATAATGCTTCAGATCATACTTTAACTCTCATTATATGCATTCATAGCATGTACACGCATGCTCCTGTTGTGTGATCCAAAATTATCTTTCATTGTCTCAAGCTGAAGCATTTCGGCATTATTACAGCAAATCTTTTTGATTGTTTAAAGTAAATTATTGATACTTATTTTACCTGATATAGGGGAAGGGTTTGGTATTCAATGTGACAGCATCTGCGGGGGACTCCTACTTGGAGCAGCTCTGTTGTTTTGTAGAAACAACAGCAAAGCAGTGGGAGAAGGTATTTAATGAATGTGTTTTAAAGTAGCTTTTGCTGGCCAGCCGTTCTTTCCTTGAAATCAGTGATGAGACTCCCTGTGATTAGAGGGGAGGCAGCACCACACAAAAACCCCATTTGAAAACCCCGTTTTTTAAACAAAGTTTATTAGAAGAGACAAGGTGCTTTTGTAACTGACAATCATCGCCTAGGTGCACAACTCTCTTTCTTCCCCTCTAAGGGGCCTTCTTTAAGACTTGTGTGTAGTTTAAGAGACGTTAATATTCACCTTCTATTCTCTTGACAAAGCATCTGACTGTGATGAAGGTCCATATGCCTTTAATGTAAACCCATGCACAATGCTGATGCTACCTATATACTGTTCTTCTGATAATCAGAAAATTAGGTGAGATTAGAGCAAAAAAAAATTAGGTCAGATTGGAGCAAAAGCGAGCTTGTGTGGATAGACAACTCCAACAAGTGCACCAGGCACTGGTGGCTTGGGTGGAATCTGGTGACCTCACTGTGACTGTTCAAGGATTTTAAAGATTTCCTCTGGGTTTTTGGTGTTTTTTTTTAGTTAAAAGATCTGGTAATGAGAGCCAAAGAGGTTGGTGAGTCTTAAGCTGCTCTCTGTGCTTCGTGCAGTTTTATCAGTCTTAGCTTCTTTCCTTCATATGTGTGTATGTTTGTATCTTATCTCTATACAATAATAGTATCTAGCAGGCTAGATAACTGCAGGGTGCCTGTAAGTGTGTTATCTGTATGCTCAGAAGTTTTCTATAAGGTGAGCAGATGCAAAACTGATCCCTGCATTAGGGGAACGAGGAACCTGACTGCATTGCTGCTGCCTACATCATTACAACATACAGAGTCCATCCTTGAAGGGTTCTCGTCCTGTTAACTCTGGCTTTTACTGTTCTAATTGATACACCATTGGGTTCAAAAGCATCAAGGCTGTATGACAGCACCCAGGGCAGTGGTCACAATCCCCCAGAGCCACTAGAGTAGCAGTGAACCCTAATTTGCAGAGTGTGCAATCTATAAAGCATGCAGTGTTATGTTGCTACCTTCTGCCATCAAATCAAAATGCTTCTATTTACCAGCTCCAGTATGAAGTGCAGAAGTGTTTCGGAGTTAAAAATGGGAAATAAGTGAAAATTCAGAAATCTGGTTTCCTGAGTGCCAGAAGTGCTGACTTGCTTTGCCTTTTTAGGCTGTGGGCTTGTGCAGACGTGACATAGGAGAGAGTAGCAATGCTGCAGGAGCTTTGAAGGCATGTAGTAAAGACCGACACAAAGAATACCACCCTGGTACCACTTTTCCTGTCTTTACCTGCCCTTTTCCCTCATCCCTCTTCCCTTCCCCTTCATTTCCCTCTCTTTTCAAAGCCATATATATTGGAAAACATCTGGTAAAAGCAGCAACATCTGTTCTTTGGGCTTGGAGAGGACCAGCTGCCCACAGGGGAAGGTGTGCTGTGGAGGGGACCAGGTGGCACTGAAGACTCCACTCTGCCTCTCCAAAATGAATTTTGGCATCCAAGGAGGAGGGGAAAGCCATCTGCAAAAAGGCTTTATCATACGAGCATATGCTCAGCCCCGTCAGCTGTTTTATCTTACCATTGCCCTCAGTGTTTGCTTCTTCCCAATGGGTCATCCAGTCCTCCAGAAACTGCCAAAATCGTTCATTTGATCCTCATCTTTGTGCTTTGTCCTGACTTTGTTGACACTACCGCAAAGCCTGGACCTGCTTCTACTTACACTGAGCACCAGGTCCCAGCTAATATTCAGTATTTGTTAAGAGAGTGCCTCTGACTCCCGCCCGCAGCCATCCATCCTTCTCCTGTTCCCTACTGATCGTTGTCAACAGCACTTCCCTCTTCTTCTGTGACCTAGCACAGACCTGGTTTGCTTTTTAACTGGTCAAGAAATGAAACAAAAACACCAAAAAAAGAAAAGCAGAGCAAAATAAGCACAAACCTGGCTTTTTTTTTTTTCTTTTTTTTTTTTTTTGGCTTGTGCGATTGATAAATGTGCTCTCTACTCATCCCTAAAAGGCTGTTGTACGTACTCACGCTGTTGGTGCCATGCCATAACACACCCCAAGTCACTCCTCCCCACTTCCCTGTATCTTGTCTGTTTAGGCCTCTCAAACGTTCTTATCTTA
>JAVSBS010026580.1:25737-47447 GCA_033124195.1 Coracias cyanogaster | reverse complement strand
GGGCTTACTGTTACATGCTGATCCCTGAAGTGTTCAGTAACTTTATCTTTCATACTTTTTGCCTTACAATCCAGAAATTGTACCAGGGGGCTCTTGCATATCCCAGGCAATGCTTTAGTATGCATATTATAGCACTGCATTGTCATATGTTGCTATAAATAGCTCTCACAAAGAGTCCATATTTCTGCAGAGATTTGCCTGTCAGCTCTTAACAATGGTCGTCGTTCACAATGGGAAAATAGAATGCCAGCTCCATCAACCTTTGACAGACTAATAGGGGTTATTTGACTTTCAATTTTTCATTATCGGGTTTGGCAGCCGCAATCGTCATGTTGAAAAATACAAACTGATCCGCACTCCAACAAGAGGAAACGCTCCTGGTCCCCCTTCAGCGGGTACACGAGCGCCTGCAGTGCTGTGGTGCGTGGCCATACGGGACATAAAAGCAGCTTGTAATGTACCAGAAGTTCAGAGATCCCTGTATTGGCCTTTCCCCCGCTACTTTTGATAGCTGGAGTAGAGTGGAATGATCGTCTATTGCTGCAAAAACCCCTCAGTTAAGTTTAACAAAAGGGTGCTGCCTCTGTCAGGAGGGCTATAAACCACTCGTTCAGGACCATAACGCTGAACTGAGGCTCATCACCGTCCTTCTGGGCACTGCAGCTCCTTGGGATGTCCCCTGCGCTCACATTGTCACGATATGCTGCGTGCTCTTCTAGAAATCGTGGTTTTTTGGGAAGTGACATTGTCACAAGGCAGCTGTTCTGGGCTGTGCAAAAGGTGAGTCACTCAGTAAACATTTCAAATTTAGCTCAGATTTGCCACTGGCGAAAGATGCCACATGAGAGTTGGAAACGCAAAGGCTTTTATTTTGCCTGTGATGTGAAAAGGCACCTTTTTACACCAAGATAACTATCTTGGTATAAAATCTGGCAGCAGTAAAGGACAATGATCCACTTAAGGTCACTGCTTTTACCACAAAGTAATTAGTCAAGACCAGCTTTATAGGCCCTTTACAGGACCCAAACTGCCTATTTAGAAGGAGAAATAAAACATTAACCTTTTTCCCAGAGAAGATGTAGGCTGCGTGTCACACATTTCAGTAAGGTCCCATGTGCGCACAGGTCAGCGCTGGAGGTGCCCAGGCCCTGTCAAGCAGTTGGCTGTCAAAGCGGAGTTGGAGTTTGGACAAGGAAATAGATCATAAATAAGAGGTGTCTTGCAGGTACAAATGAAAGGGGTTAGACTGGAATCAAACAACATACATCGCAGACATGAAGTCTGATGTGCTTGGTGATACCCAGAGCACGAGTGCTCAGCAGCTTTTAAATATCAGACTTTCCCTTGGAAAGTTGCCTGCAAGGGCTCTCCAGCCTCCTTCTGAGCATCCACTGTCACAAAAGCCAGCAGCTTGGGGAAAAAAAAAATCTAAAAATGGATTTTCAAGTAGTCAATGTTCCTCTAATTACTTAAGAATAAGCACCAGTAGCAGGTAAGTCTTCTAGCATGAACCTCCCTGTAACTCAGCAAGGCTAAGAGGGGGCTGCCCCAAGGACCTTGATCCATTATCCAAACCTAAATCCTACTGGCTTTATATTTAAGGGCTGTCCAGCAATGACTGCAGTTCAGAACATAGCCTAGCACGGGCTCACCTGTATAAATTACAAGGGCTTACCCTTAAAAATCACAGACTACCAGAAAACCTGCTTTAATGGGAACCACGGTCTACAGGCAGCGGTGGGGTAGCTTAGTCTCACAGCTTAGAAATGGAAAATTTCTTTGTTTCCTTCTGACTCTGGCACAGCAGCTGCAGGGATTAATTGAACTCATGAAATCTATTGATTTTCTGTAGCTGTTATTAAAAAAAAAAAGGCACTTTTGCACCCCGTGAAAGGTATGACTATCACTAAATTGTGTGCAATAAACCAACAAGGCTCCGGTCTGTTGAGAAACCCAGAGTCACATTAGTCTCCTAATTTTATTTCAGAGCACAGAGACTTTTATTATGTTACTGAAACTTCTGAGATAGTCCTGCTGTGCCATCAGCATCATCTCAAGGAAGAAATCCTTCGTGGTCCCCACCTCTGTCTTGAGGATCAGCAAGAGATGCTGACTTGCTGGAGAAGCCACCCAGCCTTGCCAAAAGGAGGTTCTCACTTCTGCAACTAAAACCTCTTCGGCATAAAGGCTTGTGCGTTCTGCACGATTAGACGTTTGAGGAATAAATGCAACACTTATGTTCTTTATCTCCAGGTAAACTCCCAGGAGTACATCAGGAAAATGAATTTTGTTTTACAAGATTTGAAGTATTCTGCTTGAGATAGGACATTAACTTTTTTTATTGCTGACTTCCTTGCTGATAGTTGAGTAAAAGGAAAGCTCCTTTCACCCAAGCAAGTCAGCAAAGTCCTTTTCACTCAGGCCTCAGATAGTTCCAAGAGCTGCGTGTGTTTACAACATTGAGTGAATTACCTCCACTAATAACAGGAATGAAGCCAAATAATACGGTGTGTTTGGGGCTCATTCTTCCTCATCACTTCAGATGGTAGATTTATAGCACTGCAAATAGATCAGTGCAGAAGCATTAGTTTTTATATTTAAGCACACTTACATTTCTATAAAACTCAAGTTGTGTTTTAAGACCGGACCAAAACCCAAAGACAGCAGTGTAATGTTTTGCATCTGAGGTTATCTATCTTAAAATATTTTGCTTATGCATGTTGTAATCTTAAGTGGCACATGGTGGTGACAACTTCTATATTGCTTTAAGGCTCTCTAACTTATTTCAGGGATGAGGTTCTGGGTCGTGTCGTCTCTCCTGAAGGATGGAGTTACGTAAATCCGGTACCCTGTTCTCTAGCAACTAGCAACTTACTGAGTCCTTTATTACATCATGACGGCATATAATGAGGAAATTCCTTTCTGCCTTCTGCATTAACTGGAAGGGATTCTAGAGCATACCTGTTAGATTTGATTCCCCAGATCACCTTACGTGTATCATTTCTTGGTTTTCTATGCTTTTTGCTCAGTAGTTGTTAGATAACTTAGCTGTTGATTGGAAAGTGCTTCACAAATGAAAAGTACAAAATACCTGATTGGTGGTCACGACGTGACTAACACTTAAAAAGCTAATTCTACAACATGTATGTCAGGCAGCAGGAGGAGAGCAGAATGCGGCCAGTCTGTGTGTGGTACAAAAAAACAGTTTGTGTGCGTGTGTCTCCTTCAGAGAAGACATCAGCCTTTCAAGACTGCGGTAACGGGAGCCTGTTTCCAAACATTCCCTCTTCATTTAAGCATATGGAGCCTTTCCCATCTTTCAGTCTGCTGTTGGGAGCGGTGCCTTTGCAGTTTCACAGTTGCCCCTTTTCAAGCACGGCGGGTCGTGTCATAGTTGAGAAGCATGGCAATGGTGCGCAGTTGTCTTGATTAGATGGATACCAGAGAGTCAAAGGCTTAATGAGGTGCTCCGGTGCGTAATCATCATCACTAATGGGTACTTGCTTAGAGTGCTTTATTCAGCTAGGATATATTGCGTCCTGCACTCTCTGGCTGTAAATAGTATTTGTAACATTGCACCATTTGTTGACCAGCTGAATGAACTTTCTGTGAAAATGCTTAAAAGTCATCTTTATTTTAAAGAGGAGCCTGTGTCTTTCCATACAGTACCAGTGAGAGCCGCTTTCAGAAACTGCGCGGGCTCAATGTTGGAACTGGTTCATTTTGCCACAACAAAATCACCGTGTGGTGTTTAACTGGGCCTGTGTGAGCCTCAGATCTGGGACCAAGGGATGGGCGGAGGAGGACTGGGAATAATGTTTTCAGGAAGGGGAATGTTGACTGTATCGTGTCACTGATAAGGAAAATTGGATGTAGACAAGGTCAAGTCCTGCATTACCATGGGACGGGGCCTGAGGGAAGCTTATGTTGGTGACAGAATTGTTTTGTGATGTCAGGACTCAATGAACTCTTTGCATTGACTCCCTCTGCCTTTGCTCCTTAGCTGACACCCTGTTCCTGTGGTCCTCCATGCCAAAAATGGTTTCTAACGACAAGGTCCTTTAATTAATTTCAGGCTGTGACTGTCCTTTGTGGGAGAGCCAGCTGTGCTGTTGTCCGTGTCCCCTCCTGGCATCCTCCTCAGGTGGTGGCTGCAGAAGACTGTGTCCAACTCTTCCTTTGCAATAGTGAGTTGGTTACAGAAAACACTGCGGCCGGCTCAGGTTTAATTACCATTAAATTAAGGCAGCAGTTATAGCTTTAAATTGCATATTCTAAATGAAAGGAGAGTGGATGTTAAACTTAATGACCTGAAGGAAACACTCAAGGCCAGAGGTGTAGGAATGGGGATTGATCTAGAGACCTGTGGTTTCTAAAGCCAGAAGGGACCAGGGTAATAATCTCTTCTGACTTCCTGAAGCTACCCTGAATTACTCCAGCTGAGCTGGGGTGTATCTGTCAGAAAACATCCACTTGCAAAATACAGACTTACAGTGTTAAAAGAATGCAGCTTGACTCTCGATAAATCATTTCCAGTTGTTAATTACTCTCAATATTAAGAGCTGGCATCTCATTTCAAGTCAGAACTTGTCTAGCTTAATTCCCAGCTACTGGGTCGTGTTATAGCTCTGTTTATTCCGTAAAGAAGCTTCAGTTATTGAATCTCAGTCTCTCGTGTGGGTATTAGTAAACTGTGATCAACTTGTGCCCTCTCCGTTATTCTGATAAACTGAATAGATTGAGTTCCTTACTTTTTGCACTTAACACATATTTGCTATTCCTTTAATTATTCTGGTGGCTGTTTCATGCAAGACCCATCGATGCTGCTACATACTGTTGTGGTTGTTTTCTGGTTTTTAGGCCCTGGCTCCCCCAAATAAACTTCTCCAGCCTTTAAAAGTGCTATATGTTCTTTGTTCCTAGGATTCAGTTTATCCTAATTAGGATTTAGGGCTCATTCAGTAGCTGTACTGCAGAGCACATAATGTCTGCTTGTGTTGATCTTATCAGGTTGCTTTGAATCGATACCTTCTCCACTTCATTATTTACCATTCTCCTAATCTTTGTCAGTCATTTGACATTTTTATCAAATAATGTTTTTGTATTTTTTTCTAGCTTGTTGATAAAAATGTTGTATAGCCGAGGGTCAATTACTCAGGGTCCTTGCAGGATCTCATTAAAAACACCTACCACTCTGTGATTCCTGTGTGGAGTGATTGAAACGCAGTAAAATCAAATGAATTGATTAGCGAAGTGATACAGGAAACAGTGACAATTAGGAAACTGCCACATTAGACAGTGCTGTGATGGTAGAATTCAATGGCAAGCTATTTGGTGGCATTGTATAGAGAAAATAACCTCTTGTTGTAATATAGTCATTCTGGACTGGGACTTTCTAAGGCAAAATTTTTATGTTGGAAGAAGCTTCAGTATCAACATAACTATGATTTTTAAAGGGTTGTGGTTCATTTCAGGCCTTGTTTTTTCCTTGAGGAGCCACTATGTATTCACCTGCAGAGCCATACCAACAATAGGAGGGTTACAGAAATAGCTGGTGCATCCTGATACCTCTTTTTCTACAGTAATTTTCCTTGTTATTTGAGTGTAGTGGGTGAGGATGGTGTTACCTTGTTAGAAAAGGCAGTTTCTGAGCATTACTTTAAACAGCAGCAGGACGGGCATTGCAGGGGAAGTTCAGCACGTGCTGTTGGATGGTTCTTGAGTTTAGAGTAACACATAGTACCCTTTCTTCAGGTGTTCCTGTGGAACCAAGAGACTTCCCTTTTATCTTTTGAGTAACTAAAAAACAGGTTTAAAGCAGAGAATCATCCTTCCTCCATGCTTGCATGCCCAGCCAATGTGACCATATTCCTCTTCTGCAGCCTTTCTGTGCCCTCACCTCAGCCCAGGTCCCTTTTGCGTTTGTGCTTGGAGGACCCTTGTGCTCGCTGCTGTCCTCTGGTGTGGCTGCTCCTTTCCTTGTGCCCAGGTGAGGTTTGTTGTGCATGCACATCCACGTCCCTTGGCAAGTCCTTTTATTGCTTTGTGGATTGAAGCATAGCTCTGTTAAAAAATTCCCCCGCAGCCAGCCTGGTGGGCTGGATCTCCAGTGCAGAAACAGTGACAGAGGTTTTCTGTTAGCGTAGCAACTCCCATAAATACAAGCACGTCTGAAGGGGAGGCTCTTGTCAACCTCATTGCATTTACATCAGAAACTTTGCCTGTTTTAGTCGTGTAGATTATGGGATGTGATTTTTCACGCTCTGTAATATCAAGCCAAACCCTACCAACAAAGCTTTGTTGCCTCAAGACTAATGAGGTTGTAAAACTCTATCCATAAAATCAGAATAATAGTATTCCCTTCCATCACCAGATTGCTGTGAGTACATATGTATATTCTGCATCACATGGCCTAATGTTGTGTGCTACACAGCGAACAAAACTGCATTTATTAATGCGAGGGACAAGTATCTGTAGTGTACAAAATTGCAGTTAAAATCCCAAGGATTCCCACCTACATCCTGCTATGTAAATAGAGAGGGGCACCGGTACAGTTCATTTTATACAGTGAATAACATAACAGCAATTATTGCTGAAATCTTTATTTGTCTTTTCAGATAGTTATCTGCTATGGTTTCTTCCGTATATTCTCATTTGTTTAATTAAATTGCATTTGGTCTTTTCAGAGTCTTTTCTGTCCCTGCTTGTTGTGGACATTTATTAATAGTGTCACTTGGTTGATAGTCTGTTAATTTTAATTTTGCCTGAATTTGATTATCTTTATCTATTTACACTTCAGAGACTTTTCCCTGAATTCAGAAGGACCTGCTCGCTCTTCCCACTGTTATGCAAGGCAAGTTGTCATGTGTACTCTGCGTGGGTGCTTTAATGGCACTAATTAATCGAGAAGCAGTGCAGCAGAGGAAGAAAAACATTACAAATGAGTGCGGCCAATTCGTATGCAGAGTACCATGACTGACCCAATACGGGTAGTCTGAAGGGACTGTCCTTACTCTGGCATCACCCATCAAGCAGATTCAGAGTGCTGCAGGAGTAAGGCAAACACGATCACTGACAAACGATTAGCAGCTATTCCCTGGCACCCAGCGCTCTTGCTGTAGGTCAGGTTAGGTTTTAAAGCACTAATCTCTAGTGCTTTAGGTTTCTGAAGTCCTGTGATAGCGCAGTGTCAGGACTTAAAGAAACCCAGTCACTTCTGGACATGTGCCGTGCAGTTCAGTGTAACAGCATCATGTCCACGCGTAAATGAGTTTTGTCAGCTCTCAGGTGTCTTGTCTTTTTTCAGGGCATCAGGTCTCGATCTCTCACCTTGCTCTGCTTTTAACTTTCTAGCGCTTATAGTTGAAGGAGAAAAACTTAAAACATGTTGAACTTGAAATACTCAAAAACCTCTCTGCAAAACAGGCGGTAAGTATAAATGCTCGAACGGAGTTGTGGATCACTGGAAGAGGTTGCTCAGGGAAGTTGTGGATGCTCCATCCCTGGAGGTGTTCAAGGCCAGGTTGGATGGGGCCTTGAGCAACCTGGTCTAGTGGGAGGTGTCCCTGCCATGGTAGCGGGGTTGGAACTAGGTGATTTTTGAGGTCCCTTCCAACCCAAGCTATTCTGTGATTCTATGAGTGCATTAATTTTTAATTCTGTGATCTTAGATCATTCTCAGAAAGGCTAAGGAAAGGCTGAAGGGAGCCATGGAGAGCCCTCCTGGGAAGACAGCTGTGGGTGGGGGAGTGAGTTGCCCACCTGCAAGCTCATGGGCTCCCTTCCAAGAAGACTTTGCTCTTGAGCTGGACTGTGAGCAGGAAAGGAGACTTCTCAGGGACCTGGCTTTTTTTGGAAACTGAGTGCTTCCAGGACTAACTAAAAATTTGTCAGGGCAGGGAATGAAGCAGAGGGTGTTTTGTGTTTCATTTATCTGGAATTTGCTCAAGGGTAGCCTGTTGTAGGCAGGGTATCTTGCACAAGATGGGGAAGGTCCTCTACATAGAATTCGGGTTTCTAGCATCCTTAGTGCTTTGGCCACCGAGGAACACAGAGAGGGTAAGGGACGCTTTCTTTATCTGGTTTTAAACAAATATAGTAGAATCATAGAATCATAAAATGGTTTGGGTTGGAAGGGACCTCAAAGATCATCTGGTTCCAACACCTCTATCTTGGCGGGGACACCTCCCACTAGACCAGGTTGCTTAAGGCCCCATCCAACCTGGCCTTGAAGACCTCCAGGGATGGAGCATCCACATCCCCCCTGGGCAACCTGTGCCAGTGTCTCATCAGTTTGTCCCTTTTTAATGGAAATGGCAGCGGACTCCAGGCAAGGCATGTCGAATGGGGGCAGAGCCTCTTGTGCAGAAGAGAGATGGGACATGAAGCACACGTGTCTCTGTGCTGGTTGTGTTGAGTGGCTTCTTGTCCTGCTAATTTCAGTTACATTAAAATTCACCTGTGGTTCCCCTTGATCTGTATTGGAAAGTGAAATATCTCATTCTTAGCTCCAGATTCATCCGTAGGGTTTAGGAGTTTCAGTGCCTTATAGCCCAAAAAATTGTTTTCTAATTAATAATAGTGTTTCTTTACATTGCACCAGTGAAAAGAATGAGAGGAAAACAGATCTCTATAGTCCTGTCTATGCAAAGAGATAATGCATAATTAACAAGAACCGCTGTTGCCAATTGTCTCCTTTCTCCCTCACAATGGAAGCAGGGGACAAGGATCACACACAATCACCTTTCCTCATTTTATCTAATGAGGGTGAAATTCTACTGTCAGGCATATTTTCCAGTTTAAGTCATGATGTACAGCAGATTGTTATGCATGATTATAAAGCCTAATAAATTTCTCACCATCTCATTTTCCCTGGCTAGTAGAAGTGCTGATGGGTGGTAAGGTGAGGAGGAGGGCTGCAGGCATAGCACAGCACAGGGCCACATCGGCCCCTTAAACTCTGTCTCAGAGACGTGAGCTGGCGTGGTGGAGCTGGGATCTATGTCACCATTTCTCTACCAGCTTGGGTGCTCATAAGCCATGAGCGTGTGGGTTGATATCCTGAGTCTGGCTTATTGGCATGAGCTAGAGAGACTGGGGCTTGCTGGTCCCCCAGGAGAGGGAAATTAAGAGCTGATGTTATGATCATTCACATGAATTTGGTTTGCTAGATGTAAGTTGAGGTTCTTTGGTCACTTTGTTCCATTGTTAGTTCTGATTTAACATAGGCAGTTGAATGATACCATATCGACTATATGGTTGATACCATATCAACCCCAATACCCATATTTGGGTTGAGTACATGGTAGTGCCTTAGGCAGGGTCATGTTACTTTTCATAATTTAATATAAAATGAATTCTGATAGCAAAATGGATGAATTCAGATTTGTGAGTGCTCTATAAACTGGCTTCCTCTTGAGTGGTGTAATCCCTGCTGATGTTGGTTTTCATCATATGGAACAAAACCTTTTGTAATTTTTATATTCGTTTCCTTACATCATCAGTCTATCAGTGCTCCACATTCAGTGCTCCACACTCCCTGTGACCACTCTTTTGCTCATGAGAAGTGTGTGGTAGGAAGTGTTTAACATAGTGATGATCAGAGGATGAGCCTGGAAATATTAGAGAGACTGTTATATGATGAAGTTAGGAAGGGAATCATAGAATCATTTAGGTTGGAAAAGACCTCTAGGATCATCAAGGCCAACCTTCATCTAGCATCTCCCTGACCCCTAGACCATGTCACAAAGTGCCACATCTACTTGTTTTTTGAAGACCCCCAGGGATGGGAAAATAATAAGAAAAAAATATTGTGGTCTTTATATATCATTAACTATTTCAAAGGTACTTGAGAGTTCTTGGCTTCTTTTCTTGGAGACTTGACAATGTTAATTGAGTATCTCAGAGGGTAACTAATAAGTTTCTGGACTTATAGCATGTTGTTAAATTGCTTATCTTTGCTAAACATAGAGATCCATAATGCTACCAAGGGACAGGCTACAGCTGATATTTTTTTCTACAAAGTTCTCAGCTTGGACAGTTGGCTTTCATGGTACCTTTGGGAAGACTGGCTTGGCTCGGCTCAGCGCTGTCAGATTGTTTATCTCAAGGGAACTGTCGGTGAGACAGGCATTTTCCATTATTGCTTTCCTACTGTTAAATTTGATTTGTTCTCTTACCTACTCCTTGCTACAGAGACTAATCATGGCCTGATTTACTTCCCCTTTTTTTTTTTTGGTTACACGACCATTTGGAAGGAAGACTCCAAATGATCTGTTCAGCTTCAGACTGCCACAACTCCACTAAAAGATTGGAGTAATTTAAATTGCTTTTTATCTCCTTCTCTCTCTCTCTCTTTTTCTCTTCACGTTACCTAAAACATCAGCAAGAAAAATACTGCTGCACCAGTAGTTTTTGGAAATAAAAGGTCTATTTAAAGTAATATATGCATCATACTAGGCATTGATTTTGAAGAACTTTGTAAGACAAATCCATTGTGGATGGAAAAATGCAGGGTGAAAGTGGGACAGTGGCAGAACCAGGGTACAGCTGGGTGCAGAACCTGGGTTCTTTGGGTCAATGACTGAACTGGGGATGCAGCTGGGGGGAAAATCGTAGGAATTAAATGGAATCTGTGTTGTAATAAAATGTATGATTCAGAACATCAGGAAAAAAAGCGCACCTCTTACAAGTCAAACTACCCATCTATATGGCTCATACTGACAAGCAGGAAGTTGCTGTTAGAATAATTTGAATGACCCTGGTGGAATAAGGTCACTCTTCCCATGACTTCCTTCATTCTTCATAATTATGTGCTACATGTGATTTTTCTGAAATAGAATTCCTTATCCTACATAACAAATTTCCTAAAAATATCCTCCCTTACCATTTCATGTCTTTGTTAGTTCAGATCAGTTCCATTTTTTTCTGTACTGACATCGTGTTTTCTTACTGAGACATGTTTTCACTTGAATCACATATTTTTGAAAGATCCTGCGTGTCCGAGATTCCACCTAGTTAGAACTGTGAGCGCTGCTGAAATTGCTAAACTACAAATTCACAAACGCGGAGATCCTAAATGCATTTTGCACAGCCTTTAGCACGGGTCTATTTTGTTCTGAAGGACGCAGAATAGAACGGAGTAAGGTTTAAGGCAAAGCATGAAACGGTAACATCATTAACAAAGGGAGCCTGTTAATTGATAGGTTTGAGAGGGAGTAGCTATTTTGGTTCACAGATCCCTGTAGATTTATTGGCAAATGCAATCTAATCATTGCTTGCAGTGCAGTTCCAAGAGGGAAAAAAAGAAGCAGCTTTTCAGAGCTCAACTTTATTTTAATAGGTTAGACTGGCGCGAACCTGTGTGATGGGGTTTCAGATGAAAGGACTTAGATCTAACAAGTCTCCTTTCTGTCAAACTAGAAAGGACATGAACTATTATTTTTGACACGGAGGGGAAGTAATCAAATATTTAGGTCTTTTGTTTTCATTACAAGAACAAGAGGATAAAAAATAGATACCAGAATATTCCTTTTGATTTGCTTCAAGAGTAAGTGAGGCATAGCTATTCATTCTTCTTCATTTTCTCTAAAAGATGAAAATCCAGAGTAGTGCTGTCCTCCCAGTGTGCTCCAGTTGTTGTGGTAGGAGCATTGTCTCTGTCAGCTTAAAGTGTCCATGCAGAGCACTTTGTCTCTCTCTGTCTCTCTTTTATTTATATGAATGGTTTTTCAGCAGAAATAAGTGCTTAAGTGCTAACTTTTTTTTTTCCCTCGAAGACAAGATGAACTGCGTGTCAGCGTACAGAGACAATGGATGAAAAACAAACAGAATTTGTTTCAGAGGTATTTTCATTTACACATTCTCAGAGCCTGATGTGAAAGTGCCTTGAAAAATGCCATAGACACACTGGCTTTTGTACTGTAAATGAAGACTGAAATTCTTTGCTTTCCAAGAGAGCCATTTGAGAGGGTGAAACTTAACAATCATACATTGATCTCTCTACAGGAGAGTGTTTTATAAAGATACCCTGATCCCCACCTTAGAGCTGGAGAAACAGAGACAGGCAAAGATGTTTTTGCAGAGCAACGTAGCAGAGGGCAACGGCAGATCCAGGAGCATAACCCAGGTCTCCTGAGTCACAAATGAGGGATGGTTACATTCTTTATACAGCAGAGTCAGGTCTATAATGTTAAAATTTATTCAGGGACTGCTGGGACACATATTGCAATATGATAATCATCTGAATGGACAATTGTCCCACAGGCTGTCATTGAACGATCCTAAAGTATGGTTTGCCTGCTCAGCAAAGAAACTGTTAATGAACTGGGGTTTTTTTTTCATTCCTTTTGTTTTGAAGACCTTTTTAACTGGAGAAATCATCTTTATGATGTCAGCGGGGAAAGCTTAACCCAGTACATTCTTCCTGAAGTTGAAAAAACATTGAAAATTGCCTTAGGAAAATTACACATTGTGTCCTGTTAAAAACCCATTAGTGCCTAAGGCATTGGGGAAAAAAAAGGCATTGAAATTTCAAATACATTGGACAGTTTTTTCCCTGGCATTTAAAGGAATGAGCGTATGATAATTATTTTCTTACTCAGATTGGCTTTTGTCGGTTTGGTCCAATATTTCTTCATTGTGTGAGAATTAAGCATTGCAGAAACAGACCAGTCCTTTTCTTTTGGCTCGATATCCTGGACAATTTCTCATGAACAGAGAATTCAGTAGCTTACAAGTCATGTAATTAGAGGATTAAAATCTAAGTGTAAAAGGAATTCTGAGACTCAGGTAACAGCTGGAATGAGCAGGTTTTCTTTGCAATGTCTGTAGGAGGTTGTCAGAATTAAGATCCGCCTTACTATAAAGCAAGGCGTAAATCCTGGAGCCAAGGATTTTTCTTTCTGCATGTTAGCGGAGAGGATGTCTTTGCTTTGAATCTTAGTTATGTTAATGGTGCAGGGGAAGAAAGTTTCTGAGATCCAAAGGGTATTTCATATACAGCTTTGTGATTCCTATCAACACTGACTTTCACTCTGAAGCAAATCGGATTCACTGCATTAAAAGACTGACCAAGAATAGTCCATTATTGGTTTGGAAAATCTGGACTATCTAGTAGCGGTTTTAAATCTACTATCCATGGGAAAGGGTGGGAGCAACCTTGGAATAAATGTATTTTAAGTGTCTGCCACTGATGTTATTTTCTGATAAGCTGACCTTCATGCTAAGAAATGATGGAAGATTGGCAGTCCTTTGCTTTCTCTGGGACTGAAACAAATAGCACCAAGATAGAGGTTGCTGCATTTGAAATGTATTTGACAACAAAGTTGATGAAGAAGTTCTTTTTTTGGTTCTGTGCCCTGGCATCATGAAAATCATTCTTCCCTGTGTGAGGAGGAACAGCTTTTTGATAACTAGTAGCATGTAAGAATGAAGGATCAAATCTGCTGTTTCTTGGACTGGATTTACTGGGTTTCATCTTCACTGACCCTATTGACTCTGGAGCAAGAAAACATAACCAGCTGCCAGCAGTTCTCTTCCATTGCTTTAAACCTACTGCCCCCAGCTGAGATGCATTGACTGATAGTGTGTGTCCTTCTAGCCCTCTGCAAAGCCAAGTGAAACATCTCGGCTTAACCTGCCACTGGCTGAAGGCTGTTTTACTGCAGGTTGTGGTAGATGGAGTCCCACTGCCTCTTCGATTGCTTCCTCTGGAGGAGGCAGGAACTTAAATGGCTCTAACTGTAGCTCCTGCCTTTAGGCAGGTCTCTGTCTAGACCCATAATTGTTATGGACATGACTGTAGTCTTCAAACCCCTCTCTGCGTGATCCCCGCTAAAAGAAGATGGGCAGGTATAATGATCTACATGTGCATGTCGCCAAATTCTTCCTTTAATTGTGTTAGTACAACCCATCTATTGGGTTCAGTAAATGCAGGATGAGCTCTGCCCCAGCACATTTTGCTATGGACTGCTGATTAGCCCACAATGCGTACTTCACTTCACCACCAATAGGACCTTAACCTCACTTAAAAAGAATAATGACAAAACAGCCCAATTATCTGTTCCCAGAGAAAAAGTCCATTACCGAAGGGGAGCCAAAATTACCCTTTCTGTTCAAACAGCCCAGTTCTCTATTACATTTGCATTAAAAAGGGGTCTGAGATTAGGCTGCCTTTGAGTTAGGCACTGTACGAACGTGTAACAAGAAGTAGGTCCTGGCCCAAAGAGGTTACAGTGTAAATTAGACAGAAGTGGAGAGAAAGGCCATGGCTTTTTTTCTTTTCCTAAAGGTGAACGAGGCACAGAATGTGTTACATAGCAGAATTGCACAGAGTTAACTGCAAACGAGCTAGAAAAGTCCGGATACATGTATTATACTGCCAAAAGGTGTGGCATGTCCTGATCCGGTTATTTTACTTCTGGAATGGATACTTTGGGACACTCAAGTGATGTGCAGACATAAGCACTCATTTGAAGCTTGCTTGGGTTTCTACGTGGATGTAGCATTTTAATAAACAGTAGAACAGATTGTGGGACCTGCAGCGTTTCTTCTGTCTCCATTATGGGGAAGCACAGAGCCCCAAAACCTGGGCTGCTCCTGAGTTTGGTGCCCCTTCATCGCTGTCCTTGGTGCAGAGGGCAGGACTGCCCAAGGCAGTGGATGGTGGGAGTCCTGATCACTGAGCCAACCAGCAAATGAGCTGCTGGGAAACAAGAGCATTGAAGGTTTAAACACCTTGCTGTCAATAAATCAATATTTTCCCCTGAAAATCTATTTTGTCAGAAATTTGCTGATGAACCCTGCAAAAAGGCAAGCTCTGTCTCTGTTCATTAAGGGAAGTTCCTAAGGGGTAGGCAGTGAAGTGAAGGTAGGAAGAAGCCAAGGATGGCCTTGCCCTCCCAGCTGTGTCCTGCTCTCTGGATCTCTTGCAGTGGGTCCCAGTGCAAGCAGACCAGGTCTCAGCTCCTGGTCTTTCCCTCTGCAGCCTTGGCCTTCCACTGAGGGGGTGAAGCTGAGACAGAGCAGTTTGTGTTAAAACAGCAGTACTGATCCTCTCCTCTCCGCTCCTCTTTTCTCCCCTTTCTGTCTCCTGGCAGAATTTCCATGCCTTACATCGGCTTTGTATTGCGGGGAGGACAATACAGCCCTGAAGTAATCATTCATTTCAGCACCTCCATATCTTGGTCTGTAGTTCGAGGTCATTTTTCTGACCCGCAAGAATGAATTCTGAAGCTTCAGTGAATCTCACTTTTTACGTAAAATACAGTTGTTGGTCACGTCTTTTCTTTTTTTTTACTATCGTCTTTCCCTCAGAAAATCTGCAGGCAGATTCCAGGCTTGTACAAATTTATTGGCAAACAGGCCAGCAGCTCACCTCACGTTTGGTAAAAGACCTTTCACAACTGCTACAGGAAGAACTGCCCTTAAACAAGAGCTCTGAAGAGTCTGGAGCCCAGCCAAATGGGGAAACAAGGTTGTTATTGGCATGAGTTTAATCATGATAGACAATTAGCAAAGCTTAATTATATTGAGTAAGAAAATCAGAGCAAGTGGCAGTAATGAATTTTCCTAGTAAATCTCTTGTGCTTCAAAATAAAACTAGCTGACCTATAAATAAAATGAAATGAGAAGAGGTGTTTGCCCGTACGGCTTAGCTCTGTGCTGCTTGCGGCTCGCCTGCGTGTCCCTTCTTAAATGTCTTTCTCTCATGCAGTAATAATCCTAGGAACAGTATTGCATTTTAAACATTTAGATGACATCCAGTGTCAATAAGCGGTGAGAGGAGACTTTTTTTTTTCCTGTAGCTGAACGTGGTAGTATTAGAAGTTAATAGGCTTATAGAAGCGAGGATTTTTAAAATACTGCCGTTAGCTAAAATAAATATTATTTAGAACTTAGTAAGTGGGTTGTTTTTTTAATATTGTGAGTCTTGAATATTGCCAGGGCAACTTCCAGCTAAAATTTTTTATATTAGCCATAGAAGATTTCAGAGAGGGTTTCTCATATTTGTGTTGGTAGCCTATAGGTTTGATACTTGGTGGAGAGTGAAAGTGTCTGGCTTGGATCAAGAGTGCGATTTAAATCATTAAACCTTTTAATGGCGCCATAATAACAGAGCTTATAAAACAAAGAAGCTTGTGGTGAAAGCAAAGAAACCCCTGTGAGCAGTTTTATGTGAGATGTCTTTAAATGCAAGCTGTGCTTTATGGAGGCGTGAGCGGTTCTTTCTCTTAACTTGTTTTAAAGGCCAGGAGACCAAAATACATCTCATTGGCCAGAGATAGCCAGGTAGATCCCACCTCCCCTGGGTGCTGCCGTGAGCCTGAAGTGACCTGGAGAAAGTCAAACCTGCTCATCTGGATTTGTGTGATGGCAGGTGCCTGAGGACAGAGCTCGTCTCTGCTCGTTGCGTCGTGGTATGAAAGGTGGAGGCTCCTGGTCCAGCGATCTTCTTGAGTCTGGGTAGCTTGAACGCATGTCATGTAAGGACCCATCTGTTCCATGGGTGGCAGTGCTGTGTTAAAGTTATCAGCCCTATCAATTTGCTCCACTCCCACAAATGAGGGTTGCTGTTTTGCAAGTGTTTACATATGTGCAGAACTGTGATTTCAGTGGGATTAATCGGAGCAAAGTTCAGTGGGGTGCGTTCGCCGCATCTATGCCCCAAGCTCTCTCTTTTGCTCTCTCATTCGTGAACGGCGCTTCTCCTGACTGAAAGATGAGATGAGATGAGATGAGATGTCTGTCACTGCCATGCTAGTTTGCACTGCTCTGCAGGTTCCTCGGCAGTTTGCAACGCAGCTGGATGCATAGAGGAGGGGTGTGCTGGTCCCAGCTGGCATCCGGCGTGAACATGCCTGAACCAGGATCACACTTCCCTGTGTTTTGGGAATTCTGTTCATGTTGGTGTCTCCAGGGAGGATACAGAGTGCTCCACTTGGTTGAAACCAGAGAAGAAGCAAGACAAGTACGTTTGTGTTTTTCTGGCAGTCACGAAGATGTGCTGGGTTGCTTTACCACTTCAGTCTGGCTTTTCCATTAAACTCAGGTATGGATCTCCATGGCAAGTCATCTGCAATCAGGTCAGCACAGATTTAGATTGAACTCAGGTATTGAAGAAATTTCACATCTGGGGCTTCACTGTGGAACTCATCTCAGTTTGGCTTTTTTAGTTTCATCTCCAGACTATCTAAGCAGATGAGAGTGAAGGTCCGCTCACGCTGCCTTTCCTAACAGAGATCCTAATTTTGACTGGCAAGTCATATTTCCCCAAACAGAGGAGAAAACCTGAGAGAGTGTCTCTTTCCAAACCATTTCTGAAACCCAATTAACCCACTGGAATAATCTCTAACTATTCTTTTGAGATGCTCCAGTGCCTAAGCAAGGATACGGAGCAGGATTCTTGTTTTTGTGGGAAGGCTGCCGTGTGAGTAGTGACAAACAAGTTCTTGCCTGTGGAAAAATCTGTAACAACTGAAAGAAAAATGTTTTTAGCATTTCAAATAGCTAATGCTCTGAGATCAAGTGAAGTTCTTTGCTTTAGGAAGTGAAATGAATCTGTTTGACGGGATATTTTATTAATCGGTTTTAAGCTTTAGCAGTTTAGTTTTACATTGCCGTTAATATTGTAGTATCATAGGAATTTGAGATAATATTATAGGGATTATTGCACGCAAGTCACTAATAGCAGGGAAGATGTAAAAATTCATTACCGGCATTGAATTTTAGAGCAAAGTTAAGTCAACCTAGTTATGTGTGATTTGTGCATAGAACTATCTAAGCTGAAATAGCTCAAAGCCTTTCATCTGCGTTTTGTTGCGTTACGGAGCCAGCAGGACTTCAGTTGTGACAGCGTTTGGGCAGCCTCTGCTCTGTCTTACACCACAGCAAGTCCTGTGGAGCTACCTAAGATCAAAAATGGACTGGAAGCTAATTCGTCACATGCAGTGTATTACAGATATTTCCCATCTGTAGTTAAGAATATAGAGCAAATCAACAAAGTCCCAGTTTTACTATTTGCTTAAGACAAAATCATGCAATTAGTAGAGGGATAGGCTGATATGCAAAGAGGGGCAGCTTGTGTTGGTGTCTCCTTTACAGTTCCTGTTTTGATTCTAGGATTGAATTACTGGAATCAGAGTTAATGCTGAAATGATGAAAAGAAAGATAGGGAAAAATATGTATACAACTCTGTACATCATCCTTAGCTGGACTGTTACAGCTTCATTGACTTCTGTGAAGCTATGCCACTATCTCACCAGCTGAACAATTACACATCAGGGTGTACTCAAAGCACACAAATATCTGGGATAGCACCTAAGAAAGTCATTGTTTGCTCTGGTTGCCGAATTTAGTCTCTCTGAATTAAGTTATTGCATGGGCACCAATTCTCTTTCTATTAAGTCTCCTTACTGATATAAAGCTGGATTATATAATTGCAAAGAAAACATTTGCTCACTGGGAAGAGTGTGCCCTTCTCCTGCCATTGTGCAATTGGTGAGGTGGATTTTTCCTCTGTAGTTTCAATAATATCAGCAACTGAAAGCGTCATCTTTCTATATCCTGTCTTTTAACTGCCTGGCCGATGTATCTGTGGTGAGCATCTGCCTCCAACTGACTTTGGGGAGTGGGAAAACTGTCCATGCAACACAGTGTGGCTTTTAAAAATGAGGAGACGAGGGGAATTTTTTTTTTATTTGTTTTTGTAAGAAGAAGTACCCTGAAATTAATGATCTTTTCTTTGTAGATTCTAGCCCTTTATGCTTTGGACTGCGCACTTAAGAGCTAGTCACTGATTTTGAATGCCTAAATCAACCTTTTTATTGGTTTCTTGTCCCCAAAATGGGATAACACGTTCTTGTCTATGGGGGTTAATCAACACTTACGTCAAGCTTGTATTCCATAATGCTGGGTGCCTGGAACGGTCTGTAAAGAAATGAGCAATCTCCCTCTTCAGATGGGCTTGAATGGCGTGCGGTAAATACAGTGTGAAATGACACGGTGGCCAGGCAGGTGAAGTGCTCTTGCATCGCTGCTGGCTGCATGAACAGCCCTCATGGCCTCTCCTTCTATAACCAGCCTGCAGCCGACAAATGAAAAGCTATGTCAAGCAGCAGCATGGAATAGAACTGAAATAGTGTGGGAAAGACGTTCCCAAAGGTCTCTGTTCTAATGCAGAGCTCTAGCTCTGGGTCTGGCCTGAACCTACATTTCCCATATGTCTTTTGGCTTCTCTGTGGACAAGGGACTATTTCAGGTTTTGTTGCCTTTTCCTAGTTGCTGTGTGGAGGAGCATAGAGCAAGGGAATGCATGGGGAGCTGTTTCCTAACCTGGATTTATGGAGGTGCACATAGGAGGAAAAAAAACTCTACTACTTCCACATGTTTAAATTAACCCAGATTCCTGTAGTAGAACCAAATGGAAGAAGTGAGCGATCAAATGTGGAGCTGGCAAAGATGGCACCTCTGGTGATGGAGAACGGACTGATGCGGGTGCAGCAATGTAACCCAGTTTCTCTCGGAATCATGTGGTCCAGGCAAAGGTGTCAGAAGTGTTTCTACAAGTGTATAATAGTAGATTTTGTGCAAGGCATTACTCCAGTCTGCGTTGAGAGGTCTTATTTTCAATAAACCTTTCACTGGGGGCAGAAGGCAGACTTCTGCTTTGTATCTGTGGTAGTTAAGGAAATGAATGCAAAGGCATCCTTGCATTTGAAGGAAGATCAATGGTGGGTGAAAGCAACAGAGCGTTTATTCTTTTATTCTGTTTTTGTCAATGGCTAGTAACTCTAATTCAGGTGGAAGAAACTTGCTGTGAAATACTGTGCCTGTAAGTGCCAGACTCCCGTCAGCTTATGGTTAGTACCTCAGGTTTTCCCTTTTTAAGAAAGAAAAGAACCGTAGCAAACCTAAGAACAGTAGCAAATCCGTATTATCCTACTATGCTTTAATGTTTAGTAAGGGCTGGAGAGAAGGGGTCCATGGGTTAATTATGCATTATACAAAAAAGGCATTTCCTTTTAACGGGGGTTTTATTCCGAATTCCACAGAACTTATTAAATAAATGGCTATATGCCTGCATTGTACCATTCATTTCCTGCCTTCTTGTTTCCTCACTAAACTAAACAGGCTCAATAACATCAACTCGGCTATTTGAGTACCACTGACCACATAAATTGAGCGTACGCTGGGCTGGCATTCATGGGGCAGGAAAGTCTCCTTCTCTGGAGACTTTCAAGGCCCATCTGGATGTGTTCCTGTGTAACCTGCCCTAGATTCTATGGCCCTGCTTGGCAGGGGGGTTGGACTTGATCTCCAGAGGTCCCTTCCAACCCCTCACATTCTATGATTCTATGCTAATAAATATTATCAGCTTCTCAGAGCATTTTGGGTCAGACCACACCTCCGGATGGGTTGTGTCAGTGCTGGGGTGTCCGGCCACTGCATCCCTCTTCATGGTGTAGATGTGCCTTTCCCTCACCTCAATGGACGCGTTTCCCCCTTGTGCTCCTTCTGGGCTGTCAAAATAAACCTGAGTTAATACAAACGGTTGCGGTGGATGGCGTGGGCATTGCCCACATGGGTCACAGCTCCTGGCACGATGCGCCTGCCGGGTAAGTCTTGCAAGCTGTAAAACCGGGCAACTTATTTTTAGCATATTCTCAGCATGACTTATCAGTAAAGCACTTTGAGGTAACGACTTCAGCGCATTTGATGCTTGTTCATTTTGAAAGATGTCATTTTAAGAATTTCTGGAAGTTTCAGAGCTGCCCCGTGGGAGATCTGTTCCATGCCAAAATGTCATTTCAGATTCTAAACTACATATTCCCTCATACTTTCACTTTATAAATGTTTCACAGCACCTGCATTTTTTATCATTGCACTTTTATGTGACCTATGAGTTCCCTGTAGCTAACCTACCAGGCCTGGCTGAGAGAAGTAAGTAATATATTTTTTTAAATTGGCTTTTCTCTCTCTCAGAAGGTAAAGCCACCACCCAATTATTTCTTCCTTGTGCATAGATATTTGTATTAATATTTTAGCAAATGCAATGTTTATAGTGTCATTCATAGGCTCCTGTTAAAATTAAAACAAATGTGTCCTGGAAAGCAAATGCTTAGTTTCATTTCTAATAGTTGTTAGAATCAGGCCTTATTTTTTCAGTAGTAGATCAATCTCCTGATATTTTCTGCAAGTCATCAAACTTCATTCTCGGGCTGTAATTACGTGTGAAATCCTGCTTGATCGCTTTACTGGCAACGCTACCACTCAGTGCACAAAACTAACGTAAAAATAACCGGAGATAATATTTGCGTTGCCGTCCTGCGTGCAGTGAGCACCACTGAACCATTGATGGTGTGTTCCTTCAACAAGCCATCATCTAGGGGAAGGAGAGGGAATACTTGAAGCATTCCCACAAAGGCTGGTAGCATGGGGAGGTGAGTGTCAAGTGCTACCTAAAAGGAGGTTGTAGTGAGGCTGGTGTTGGTCTCTTCTCTCAGATTAGTGAGGATAGGACATGGGGAAGTGGCCTCAAGTTGCGTCAGGGGAGGTTTAAATTGGATATTAGAAGAAATTCTTCACTGAGAGGGTAGTTAGGTACTGGAACAGGCTGCCCAGGGAGGTGGTGGTGTCACCATCCCTGGAGGTGTTTAAAGAACGAATAGATGCGGTGCTTGAGGATATGGTGTAGTGGTTAGAGAGATGCT
>JAVSBS010026580.1:11438-25637 GCA_033124195.1 Coracias cyanogaster | reverse complement strand
GTTAGAGAGATGCTGGGACAGAGGTTGGACTTGATGACCCTGGAGGTCCTTTCCAACCATGATGATTCTGTGATTCTCCCAGGTAACTAATGACAGGACAAGAGGTAACGGCCTCAAGTTGCGCCAGGGGATGTTTAGATTGGATATCAGGAAGAAGTTATTCACTGAGAGAGTGATTAGCCATTGGAACAGGCTGCCCAGGAAAGTGGTGGAGTCCCCATCCCTGGAGGTGTTCAAAAAACAAGTAGATGTGGCGCTTCGGGACATGGTCTAAGGGTCAGTGAGGTGTTGGGCCAAGGTTGGACTTGATGATCCTAGAGGTCTTTTCCAACCTAAATGATTCTATGATTTTAAGTGCAGGCATGCAGCTCTAAAAATGGAAGTATTTCTTAATACCAACACACAAAGAGATTAATAGCATGTGTAATGACCAAGAATCAGAAGCTCTTTCCTATTCCCAGCCTCTGAAGGCCTGTGAGATGGGGAGAAGCACCCGTGGGGAAGCCAGGTGGGCACGTAACTGGGAGCAGGGGTTAAAACCTGTCTTCCCGCAGCCCCTGTGGAGGGGGACTCAGCCACAGAGATGTGGATTTGTTCTGTTGCTTTTCATCTCCCTATTTGAAGCCCTTCCATTTTGTAAGAATAAATATTCATTGAGCTAAAGGATAGAGCAATGAGAGACTGAATACTTGGACCTCAATTAGGGAAGGCATGAACTTACACCTGGATTTCCCTTATCTCAGTCTCTTTCATGGATTTCGATCAGAAATTTCATCCTGGATCTATGAAATCTTTACAAAAAATAATTTAGGCAAGCTGATTTCTCCACAACCTCCCACAAATGCTGTTTTGTTTTTAATGAACCGGGCTGGGTGTGCGCAGTTTAAAACTAGCAGGGAGGGAAATTTGCTCGTCAGTGTGTCAGTCCCACAAAGATGATAAGGATGTAAACTCTTCAGTGGGGATCCCTGTCCTGTGCAGCTGTGAAGTTAAACCTGCTCCTTCCACCTGTTTGGGTTTTGCATTTTGGGTTTGTTTTTTTTTTTCCTCCACTAATAACTTTTCTAGGATTTCTTGGCCCTCAGAGTCCTGTATTGGATTTTCCCTTTCTGTTGAGTTGTGTGTAAGATGGTATAATAAGATCTGATGGTTCTATCTTTCCTTACAGCTACAAAGTCATGAACTCCAGGGTAGTATTTTCACCTCACAGCAAGCTTCAATAGAGCAATGCTAATGCCGCCGGCGGCCGTGGGCTGCTGTGTTAGGAGGAACACTGGGTGCCCCCAACCGTGCTGATTTAAGCTCCACAGTTAACATTATTTTTAAGGACTCAAGACACAAAAAACCTCTGAGAATAACTGGTTGCTTCTGTGTTCTCCCCGCAGAGCTGATACCGAGTGTCAGAAGTCACAGCAAACCTTTTCAGGCAGTCCTGGCTAAAATTCTTCAGGAATGTCCTGAACAGCAAACAACTAATCACTTAAAATTAAAGATAAATCCTGGGAGATAATTCTCCGTAATTTAACTGTCAGGAGAAAGAGACTCTGGTCTCAGAGGTAAATAGGCCCTGTGGAAAATATGTTATTTTTATGCTGAATATGACATTTTTGTGATGCTAATGGAAACTAAAATCCTGTCACGTCAACCCTCCATCCATTTCCTTTGGTTGCTTGCTGATGAAGATGTGTGACCCTTCCCACCACACCCTGCAACTCCATTTCCGTGGCTCTGCTCTCATAAAGATGTTTCCATAACCAGGAACGCCAGTAGATTTCCAACAGTGGAGAAGGTTAATGAGCAATTGCACCTGATTCCCCTTTTCCAGGCCTGTGAAGCAGAGTGTCCCATGGGGGTCAGGGACACCTCCCAAGATGTCCTCCCTGGAAACATGAGGGGTCACTGGGCAAAGAGCAAGAGATTGGTATCACTTTGTTGGCAAGTAGTGATCCCTTCTCCACCGTTTTTTGGAGTAAGCTGGCAAGTGCTGTAGTGTGAGAGGAATTAATTGCAAAAACTAGTCACCCCATAGCTCTTTATGAGGAAAACAAATTTTGTGGTTAAAACGAGCTTTTTAACTAAGTCAGAGAAATCAAGAAATATGGCAGTGCCTTGAAGTAGGCTCCCAGACAGCAGTGAAGTGGACAATTGTACACCAGAAGGATATAATATTATTTCCAACAGCTTGCAAGACTTTTTTGTAAGCTGGTGGCAAAAGCACTGACTGGAAAATTATAGAAGTATCTTGATGATGTCCCTCCACCAAGTACAGATCTGGAACAGCAGATGACAACAGGGCTTGTTCTGAACTCAATAACCATTTTTGTTTTCTTTAGGTTTAAAATCCGGCTTTTTAAATGGTAAACAAATTTTGCATGAGACAAGCACTGAGGAAAATGACAAGTTACTGTTTCTGTTGAAAGATTTATTTAATTTACATTCAGTTTGAAATTAAAATATTGAGTTAATATACATTTCAAACATACCATTACCAGGAACCTACTCAGAGGTAGTGCTTTACTGTTTTTGTAGAAAGTGTTTATCATCTAATTAATAAATAATTAGAAAGCACAAGAAAGCTAGAGGGGAATGTTCAATGAGAATAGACAAGAGTTCCTCAGGGCACAGGTCCTCCTGACCTATTTTATTCAGTATATAATAGGACAAATTCATAGCAAGCCTTTGGATCTTGCAGCTCTAATTTCTGAACTTTTTCATGGTGTGGGTTACGTGTTCAAAATTCTTCAGTGCAAGCATTTACAAACCACATGCTTAGGTGAAGAAAGTTACCCCAGAACCTCTGCCTTTGATTTTATAGCCATTATGTGAGAATGCAAGCTGCGTGAAGACCTCCCTTCCAAATATTTATACCTTTAGAAAGACATAGAACATCTAAAGTGATGAATAATATGTACAAAATTATATAACTGCAACACTATGAATAAGACTTGACATAGGATCTGCATTCATTAAGAGAAAATAAATATTGTAAAATGTTCTATAAAGAAATCCTTTTTTCCCTTGATCTTTTAATGGAGACATAAGTTAATAATCCCTGTGAGGACTTCTCAGTGTTAGGTTAAAGATTGGAGTCCGAGGATCTTAAAGGTCTTTCCCAATCTGGGCAATTCTGCCAAAATGTAAACATATTTAGTGAGCTTTAACTTCTTTATAAATTCAGAAGTCTTGCTAGCGTTTAACTTTATGATTTTTGAAAGCCTTTTAAATACATTCCACTCTATGAACCATAGCTTCTCTTGTCCTAAGGAGAAACCTAAAAAAGACAATGATTGCACGCTCTGTGAAGATCAGAGGGAAAGGCTGAGAAGAGAATAGTGTGATTGTACTTGCAGCAAGTAATGCAGATTGTGTTTTTAAAAGAGGGAAAAAAGTTTTGGTAGGCTCCACTAGAATAAACAACTTACAAGCTACCTCAGAACTATCTTACCAAAAAGATTGTTTCTAATTATACCGATGGGATAATGTAATATAAACTAAAACAGTTTGATCGGATTTGGGTGGTTTCTTACACAGTAGGTTCTGTTGTGAGATGATCCAACAGGAACTCATTTTCCCACAGTGTAAGTTATGTTTATCGTACGTTATCCCTGTGCTGTATCATGTACCTCATATATTTTGCTTTATGGGACAAATCAGATAACAGTTTAAAGCTGAGTGGTAGCTGACTATATATATTCCTAGCTAGTTAAACCTCTGGTTGTCAATGGGCATCTTTCATGTGAAAGGCAATTTCCAGGGGATGAGATTCTAACAGAAGTACCTCCAGTATGTCTTCATACATGCTCACACACAGTATTTATTTCGTACTTATCTATGCAGAAGAGAGATGTGGAAGATACAATTGCTGAAAATCCCTCAACTTGCCTGTGTCATGTGACACTTTTCAGCTCAAAGAAGGGTTGCAAATGATCATCCCTTACACAAAAGTGATAAAAATCACCTTTTATTAAATAAAAGCAGTTCTATCTGTTCTTCAATTTCATGTTGCTGGAGAGGATTTTGTAGTAGGTGCAAATGGTTGTTTATATTTGATACCCCACAAGCAGTGTGACAGTTACCAGTTTTTGCTAAATCACTTCCAGCAAAGACATAATAGAAGATTTTTGTTACTTTATGGCTTCTAAGTTTAAAATAATTTATCGAAAGTCAAAAATATAAATTGAGTATCCTTATGACTTTTCTCTGTGTTTAATTGGATGTTGAGAAGCCAACAAATGTATTTACAGAGTAAAAAAAGTTGTCTTATAAAAAGAAAATTGGCAGAAAGAAATAATGTTTAATTCGTGTCTAGGGTGATCTAGAAAATGTGAGGTTGTGATGTTATAAGAGTTATGTTGTTTAGTCTGTTATATTGATATAAAATTATATTGATCGCATTAATGTCTGTGTTTAAAAAGCTCTCCCTCCTGGCAGTTGATATATGTAATATCTTCGCTTTTTTACTTTTTTGTTCTTTATATAATAGGATAAAAATGAGGCAATGTCTATTCCAGTTTAATTCATAGAATCATAGAATGGTTTGGGTTGGAAGGGATCTCAAAGATCATCTAGTTCCAAACCCTTGCCATGGTGGGGACACCTCTCACTAGACCAGCTTGCTCAAGGCACCGTCCAGCCTGGCCTTGAACACCTCCAGGGACGGAGCATCCACAACCCCCTGGGCAACCTGTGCCAGTGCCAGAATTTCCTTCTGATTTCCAATCTAAATCTCCCCTCTTCCAGTTTAAAGCCATTACCCCTCGTCCTATCACTACAGTCTCTGAGACTAATTGTCTTGAGATGCTTCCATATGGATTTTGCGTGCCTTCCAGAATAATAATAGTAACAAACTGCCAACCAAATCTGTAAGGGCAGGATACTTCATGATTAGAAATGGCACATTCCTTTCAAGTTTCTCAGTGTGCTTTACCAACGCTAACTCATCAAAGCTTACAGCATGGCTGGAAACACTCCCGTACCCAGCAGAACAATAGAGACAGAGACAGTATGAGAGAGCTATGAAGGTTTTTAGGTACTTGATGCATACTGATTTAGATAATGTTAAACACTTTCAAAGTTAGGCCTGACTGTATTGTCGCAGGGTCCTTTGCAGAGTGAGGAATACAGCTTGCATCTCCTATAGGGACCTTGTTTATAGCGCTTTTGTGCAATGGAAGAGTAATTCACTGCAGCAAGAGCACAGCTGGGATGCTCCGGCCTGCAAACTGGTTGTCAAAAACAAGGTTGTGCCCAAATATAAAAAGAAAGAGGCAATGAATTGAAAATGTGACATTTTCCTCTGTTTCTTTGGAAAAAGATCTTAAAGTATAGCAACATAAACAATATATTTTTCCTGCTGTTGTAAGGTGGTAGGTATGTCAGTCCATGAGCAGTATTTTACCAGTACTGCAGATAGGTTTTCCTCCTAAGCGGATTCTGTAACCCCGTGCTATTCTGCATTCTGTAATTGTACTGATCCATAACATACTGTGTTTTTTCCCCAGCTGACCTTTGCTTTTCAGTGACATTTGCAAAATGTGACTAAATGAAACCAGACTAAATAGATGTTAACAGCAAAATCTTTTTGCTGTTCTTCCTTCTATGGAAAAAAAAAAAAAAATCTATTATCTGAAACTGCAGAATGGGAGGAAAAATGTGAAAGTTCAGATATTTGCTATTACTACACTACATCCAAAAGCAATTAAAGGCATTGACCACTTGCTTATTTGCATGTGCTGATTTACACAAAGCTATTCAAGAGAAGCCCAGCTGGTACAAATCGTTACCAAATGCCTTTCATAGCCACCTTTAGCTGGAGAGCATTTGTTCTGTATTCACTGAGAACAAACTGTTTCAAATCACGCTGGAGTCTCTCAGAAGTATTAGACACGAGTTTATCAACTGCTTTGAAAGGAAAAATTAATTTACATGCTTCCCTACTGCCAGATGTATGTTCTGACAGGTTGTGGTACAACAGATCCCAGTGTCTCGGTGCAGTGCCCCAGCTTTTGGGTGGAGGGGACGTTTCCTTGCTGTGTAAGGCAACCTTGGCAGCAAAAGCTGCTCAACAGCTTATTTATTAGTATCTGGACTCCTCCCCTGGTGTTATATTAATATAATGAATTGTTCGCAGGTGCTTCAAATGAGGTTTAGATGATCACTGGGAGCTTTGTTACTCAAACAGGCCAAATTGAAAGGAGCAGATGCAACAGTCCCCTAGCAAAAGTACAAAGTGTGACTTAATGAAGGTCATTGTGCACATTTTGGCCTTGGTGACCCCAAGAACAATCAAACTGTCATTATTTCACTGTTTCTAGACAGAAAGGTGACTGCTTCTTGCCCATTTGCCTTGGGTTTGTTGGTTTTTTTTCAGTTGTCTTTATTACATCATTGGGACCTCTTAATTGCATTTAATCCTATTCCCTTTTAACTAAAATGAGATAGTTCCCATATGATTGTTGTTAAACCGTGCTCAAAGTCATGTTTGAGCTTTAATGCTCTTCTGTGTGGTGATGTTTAAATCACAGTGAGCAGTCAGACACTAGGTCAGGTGAATAGATAGTAAAATGGACATTCTTAGCTGGTTATGCAGACCAGGTCGTGCCAGATGAATGGCCTGCACACGTCCCACAGCTAGTATCTGTACTGTCTGCAGCTTGTGGTTTCCTTCCCTTTCCTTGTTTTGTGGCAAATACAGAATCATAGAATCATTATGGGTGGAAAGGACCACTAGGATCATCAAGTCCAATCTTCATTCTAACATCTCTCTAGCCTCAAGTGCTACATCTGCTCATTTTTTAAACACCTCCGGGGATGGTGACTCCACCGCCTCCCTGGGCAGCCTGTTCCAGTGCCCAACCACTCCCTCAGTAAAGAATTTCTTCCTAATATCTAATCTAAACCTCTCCTGATGCAACTTGAGGTTATTTCCTCTCATTCTGTCATTAGTAATTTGGGGGAAGAGACCAACACCAGCCTCGCTACAACCTCCTTTTAGGTAGTAGTAGAGAGCAATGAAGTCAAGAAGTAGGTATTCCAGCATTTTAAATTTACTGAAAATTCTTTTGCTACCTCATGTGGGAAAGTGAAAGTAACAGAAGATGAATCTTAGTCTAGCATATTGTGGTATATGTATCTCAGTCTGGAGCTGTACAGGAGTGTAGAAAAGCAGAAAATGGTGTTTGTTGAGTGAGATTGCTGTTGATCTCTAGAAACAACTTGTGTGCTTGCATATGTACTAAGAGCATGTCTCTGGGTGTTTAGGTTTGTTTTAGGTTTCTCCTTTGAGTGAACTGGCTGCGTGAGAGCTTTCTGAGTGGTGGATCAACATAATTTTGTTTTACTGGATTGGCTTGTCACTGCTGGTGGAAAGTGCTCAGGCAACGTTTCTTAGAATAGATGTGCTCATCAGTTTTTGTTCCAAATAAACAAAGTCCTGCTGTTTCATTTCTGCATTCTGCAGAACCACCTTCCCAATATATTCCACTATTTATGAGGAATAATTGCTACCTAAACTTTTGTGGTTTTGAGAAGGTGTTTTGTTTCATTGATAAGGTCAGTGATTAAATTTGAGCATCGCTTCAATGATTATTTGCATCATCGTAGTGGTCAAAACATGTTTGCCTGCTATAATAGTTCCCATATTAATGACTATTTTAAGTTGGTTTTATGAAATCAACTGAAGGACTGTTACTGAACTTTTTAATGACAATTAATTATTCACCTCTTGCATAAACTTACTCTGTTCCTCTATTTCAAGAGAAGTTACTCTAGGGTACTTTTATACATTGTCAGAGATCAGCAGCCAACAGCGGAGGGCTGCTGACTGAGAAATTTCAAGTATTCAGCATTACCAGCCCTTAGCCCAGAGGTTTTGCCTCACACACTTAGTTTTCGCAAGATGCAGGGAATTTTGTCTCCTGGGTTTTGTTGACTTGCTAATAGAGTGGAACTTGAGTGCTTGGAATCTGTCAGGCTCTGACACAGTGTCACAGATGAGATTATTACTTCCCAGATGCCCTTAAGATTCTACTGACATTCTTCTGATTTGGAAAGCCGTTGCAGGGAGGAAAAAAAATACACACACACACACACAAAGTTGTCAAGACATAGGTATTTTGGTTAGTACTAGATGGAGGAGGGGGGAAAAAAAAGCTGAACAAAACCAAGAATAAATACATCTTTCAAGCTAAGTGCTGCAAGATTTTAACTTCTGTGAAATGCACTTATTTATAAATAATCCATGATTGCAATGTAATGCTATTAATATGATAAAGAGTCTTTGCTGCCTGTCTCTTTCTGGTTGATAGGACTTCCTCAAACTACATCTAAACTGTAGGCCTTGAAAACACTTCTCCAATTCAAGTGTGCCCTACACTTATAAGCAGATTGCTAATTTGATATACCTAAGTACATGCTTGATAAACTTAAGTATGTCACACAGTGCTTTTATAGGAAAGAAAATTCAGGTGCATAGACAAGAAAGCTGTGGTGCACTCAGACTTCTTGTCTGGACAGTCAAAGGACCTTTAACTATGTGAACAGCTCAGTGATTTAGACACATCTTCATAGTCCACTTCTTCATGGATCTTAGAAAAACCTAGCTGACAGAAAGTCACTTAAATATTGATGGAATATAGATATCCCCACGTGTGCTATGGCCTTGTGCCCATGAAACTTTAATGTAGATTCACATCTAGTATTAAGTTGTTTTTTCTTCAAAATTCTAGAGTGATGTAATGCTGTCAAAGTATGACTTACCTGGTTTAGACAGTATGTGAAACCATAAATTCAGAAAACCATTGTGAAATTATCATGTTTAAGGAATTTATCCTAAAAATGTAGGTAATTTTACTTTTAATATTTTTGCTGGTTTACCTGGGTAATTGTCCTTTATAATGCACTTTCTTACCTCTCCCACTGTGCTATTTAAGTGGAGGGAACAAAATGGAAGGAAAAATATCTTTCTTTAAAAAACGTATCTGCAGAAAATGACCACACTGAAACTAATACCAAATTAACAATATTGATAAAATTGGTATAAAAGACCTTTTTTCCTAATCTTGGATTACTTCTGAAACTAGTCCACAGCGCCCAGAAGTGTTTGATTTCTAAAAATGTACCTTAACAATTCTGATCTGTTTAAAAACTAGAATCATGTAGACACTTGTGAAAGTGGAATGTATGGAGGGTTTTAGGTCTGTCCCCTCTGCTGTGTTTTCTGAGTAGTAATGTAATTTGATTGTACAGATGTTTGTAATGCTGTATTGTGTGTTCTCTGTAGGAAAAAAGCTCAACTAAAGAAGAAAAGAGGTGTCCCAACTATTAATGAGCAGATGTTATTTCATGGCACCAGTAATGAATTTGTGGAAGCAATCTGCATTCATAACTTTGACTGGAGAATAAATGGGATGCATGCTGCTGTATATGGAAAAGGTAAGTATTTTTGTCACTATACGACGAGTTAACAATGTTGAACTGTTAAGTGTTCCCTATAGTATGTTTCTCGCGATGTACTTCCTGTGTTTATCCAAGAGCTGTTTGATATAGCTCCCTGCCTTTATATCAAGTGTAATTAAGAAAGTTAGGATGCATTAAGGAATGTAATTGTTACAACTGGCTGGTAGGACCAGAGAGCCCACGGAAGGGGTGCCCAACAAAGTAGGGCTGATCTCAAGACAATCTCCTTGCTAAAATGTTCCCACTATATTTGATCATGTTGCTATAATCGAACAATACAGAGGGGGAAAAAAAAAGGATTCCTAACAAACAGACATCTTTCAAACTGATACTTGTATTCATGCTCTAGCAGTTAGACTGTCATGATAAGAATGTCATCAGATTTTTTTTTTTATTATTTGAAAGGGACCTATTTTGCAAGAGATGCATCATATTCCAGTCGTTTCTGCAAGGAGGACATGAAGCATGGAGATACTTTTCAAATTCATGGTGTGAATCTACAGCCTCATCTGCATAGACCAGATAAAGTCATGTTCCTTGCCCGTGTATTAACTGGTGACTATATCAATGGTGATTCAAAATACATGAGGCCTCCTTCAAAAGATGGAAGTTTTGTGAACTTGTATGACAGCTGTGTGGATAACACCTGGAACCCAAAGATCTTTGTTATCTTTGATGCCAACCAAATCTACCCTGAGTACTTAATAGAATTTTCTTAAGTTTGAAAGCAACGGAACTGAATATTGTTTGTGTCTTTTTGATACTTTTGTTCCTTTTGTAAAGACAACACTATAAAAACATGAACTGTGAGAGGAGAGAGGTGAAAGAAAAGCCTGCATATGTTTACTGGGGAGGGAACCTATTAAACAGTTAAGTGAGATCGTTGAACTGTGGAAAAAAAATCTGTACTTTACTAATGCATTTTTCAAATGTAGAGACTATTACAAATTTAAAATTGCTTAGTGAGCCTTAAATACCTTGGGCATTGGTAAGATTTCAAAGGCAAGATTTATGTTCTTTTTTTTTTTTTAATATATTACAAGTATTTATTCATGTGGTAGAACAAGGGTTGTAATATAGTATACATATGACGAAATTAATCTTTTTATAAAGAGTGTCTGTAGAAGATAAAAATAACACCACCACCACCACCAAGAACAACAACCACCCAGGGGACTTGGTTACATACGTGTCTGTGTCTGCGTTCTGTAGTATGTGTTTATCTGGTTTAACCACAGCCAGCAACTAAACACCATGCAGCCACTTGCTCATTCTTTCTCACCACCTTGTGCCATAGAGAAGAGAGTTGAAAAAAAAACACCACCACCAAAAACCCCCCAGTTTAATAACTGAAATAAAATACTACAATAATTTTAATGAAATGGAATATAACTAAAAGAAGTAAAATCTTAGAATGGTTTTGGTTGGAAGAAAACTTTAAGATCATCAAGTTCAGCTGGCAGCTGTTATCCCAGCACTGTCAGGTCACTACACAACCCTGTCCCTGGGCACCACCTAAATACCTCCAGGGATGCTGACTCCAACACTTCTCTGGGCAGCCAGTTCCAGTGCTTTACAAACCCTTTCTGTTAAGAAAGTTTTCCTAATATCTGACCTAATCCTTGCCTAGTGCAACTTGAGGCTGTGAGGCTGTTTCCTTTTGTTGTATCACTTGTTAAGTGGGAGAACAGACTGAACCCTCCCTCACTACAGCCTCCTTTCAGCTAGGTGTAGAGAATGGCAGAGTGTCCTCTGAGCCTCATTTTCCCAGACTAAATAACTCCAGTTCTCTCAGCCATTCCTCATAAGGCTTGTTCTCTGGACCCTTCACCAGCTTCATTGCCCTTCTGTATACACACTCCAGCATCTCAATATCCTTGTAGTGAGGAGCCTGAAACTGAACACAGTATTTGAAGTGAAATAAAACCCAAGGAAGGGACAAGTTATGCACAATGCACTTGCTCACCATCTCCTAATTGATGTCAAAGTGGCAATCAACCCCCCTGCCAACTCCCTGAAGTTTGTACACTGAGCATGAGGTTCTGTGGTAATAGAATGTCCTTTTGACTGGTTTAGGTTAGCTGTCCTGGCTGTGCTGCCCCCCAGCTTCTGGTGCATCTGCACACTCACAAAAAAAAGGGGAATCCTTGATTTCTTAGCCACAACTAAAAACATCAGTATATTACCAGCATTCACCTGAGTGAATCCAAAACAAAGCACCATTCTAGCTACCAAGAAGAAAATTATCTCTATCCCAGACAAAACCAGGACAATGTTGCTGTGTGTTTGGAGGTCTCTTGGTTTGGATTCTAAACCTACAAAAAGAATCCATCTAGAGAAAACTGATGAAGGGCCTATAAAGTTCACCAAAGCTGTAATGTTTGGGTAAATTTTACTGTAAGCTTCAATTATATATTGCAAAGATTGCATCATATACTTGCAAGATTACAGAACCTTCTGAACTTCAGTTTTGATGGAAATGATGCACATAAGCTCTTCTGGTTGTTAACTGTTTGGTATGTAACTGTTGAACTCAGTATTGAAATGTCAGCAGTATCATACACCTGAGTTCTTACTCTAGAATTTTTGCCTTCCTTTTATAGTATATGTGTGCATGCACTTACATTCATGCAGCTGTGCTGCTGTGATTCTTGCCTGGTCAGGTTTTAAGTGGCATTCAGTGCTCACGTACTTACTGAAGACAATGTTTAAATTAACTTTCCTGGAAATAATACAGGTAAACTAACAGAATTTCAAAAGATGCCATCCTTTCATTTTTAAACACTTTATTAGAAAGGTTTCAAAAACACTTGTGTAGATCAGGCTTTCATAACTGGTGTAAAGTTAAAGAGTAATTTTCACATGTAGAAAGAACAAAAGACAGTATTTGGGTAAAGAATAAACCTGAGTACCTAAATTCACCAAGAGACTGAAGAAGGGGCTGTGACAGTGAAATGCACCAAAATGTTAAGCAGTTTGCTACAAAATTCTGTCCCTAGTGTTTTCCTTTCTTAAAGGACCTACAGAGCACTAAGGGACAGTTACACAATGGGTAAGTGGAAGCCTTCCAGCCTGCTTCTTTGGCTATGACCAGTTACAGATCCCTATAGGAATAGTATCTAAGTATGGCAGATAAAGAGTGATTGGTGTTGGTCTGTCACGGAGTTGTTAATGGATTGCTTGGATCAAAGACTATACTTAAAATCTATTGTATTTAAAAGGCACTGCAGCTGGCATGACCACGTCTGCTCAAAATTACGTTAAACCTATGGACCTGGAAGCAAAATATTACTTCATATGTCTTCATAACTGAAGATACAGGCATCTCTTCCTCCTTCTTAGTGCTATTATCTTTGCCTCTCTGTGGATCTTGCATAAGTTGGGTGTCTCTTTGTATGTATAATTTCATGGCAGCTTTTCCTTTTGCTTCTGTTCCTAATCCATTTAGGGCTAAAATGCATTTTATTTTGGTGCAACAGAAAGTATGACCTCTGATCCCTGCTGGGTACTCTAGATTATACTGTTGTAGGCATGATTTGTGTATGATTCACTACTATTCTAGCTGTGCAAAAGGCACATTGTTCCCCACATTGTATAAAATACTTAATGGCAAATCATGCAGGGAATTTGTGTTTTACCGACTCCTTTTTATTCTTATACAGGATTCTACAGAACATACATTTTATGAGACTTAACAGATACATGTGCTGTTGTTCCTTTGATTTCATCTTTTATTTCTTCTAAGGCCTGAACTGACATTTTTAGTTAAGAAAAATGAAATGTCTTCTTTAGTGTCTCATGCACAAAAAATACCATAATCTGTACTGATCTTTGTGACTTTTCCAATTGTTTGTGTGATGTGGTCTTGTCTAGTATTTAACTCACTTACATGGAATGGCAGAATCTTAATCGTACCGAATCAGTGTGCAACTGTAGTTTCAGCTCTTCTTTTAATGGACTGTTCTGCTTTCTGCTGTCCATTTTTGTGCTGATGAATCTTGACACTGAAGGTATCTGTAAAGTGGCCGTCCTTGTGCTGGCAAGGGGAGAGAGATTATTATTGTGGGCAAAGTCCAGAACTCTACAAGTAGCCAATACCAGAAATAGTTGGACTTAATAAAAGGAACAGTGAGAGAGAAAGAGCAAAATAATTTCTTGGGCTGCAGAGCACTGAAGAAATGAAAGGGAATTTGGTCTGGGAAAGGAAAGCTGGTATCTTCTCTTACTATTTAATGTAGTGAGACTTTATGCTCAGTTTTATTTTTATACCTGTGCAAGAGATCATGTCATTCTCATATGTGTATTGATCTGAGGTAATGCTTTCTTACTAAATTATTCTTATGGCAGAATTTTTTTTGCATGGGCACAACACTGAGCTGATCCCACTTCTGTATCATACTGGCCTCCTGTGCTATGTGTGAGATACATAATGTACCAACTGCAGTTAAATTCCAGGAGTACATTGGATGGTGGTTCAGCTGGTGGTTTGAGGACAACTCTGATCCTTTCTAAACCATTATCAGCACACAAGATCATGGCAGGAAGGCTTAAAGTGAGTTTGTGCATTCTATGTATGCAGAGATTCTTCAGGAAGAGGACTCATCAGTAGCTGATGTGCTCCTCAGTAGCCTATTGAAGTGCTGGGGCCTGAGTTGTGGGCCCCAAATTGGAGTTGACCTGTGAAAGAGTCACAACCTAGCAGAATGTTTTGTTGTTTCTATTGGCCTCATGTTCCAGAGGCAG
>JAVSBS010026580.1:0-11338 GCA_033124195.1 Coracias cyanogaster | reverse complement strand
AACCTCCCCTGACACAACTTGAGGCCATTTCCTCTTGTTCTATCATTAGTAATTTGGGAGAAGAGACCAACACCAGCCTCACCACAACCTCCTTTTAGGTAGTTGTAGGGAGCAATAAGGTCTCCTCGGTCTCCTCTTCTCTAGGCTAAAGAGCCCCAGTTCCCTCAGTCACTCTTCATAAGGCATGCTTTCCAGACCCCTCACCAGCTTCGTTGCCCTTCTCTGGACCTGCTCCAGCACCTCAACGTCTCTCCAGAGAGACTCACAAAGTGGCATTATCCCAGCAAGGCCTGTGTATGCAATTAGCTTTGTAAATGTTGATTTACTGGTCTGCAAGGTCTCTTCAAAGACCATGCACGATGTGAAAGAGCTGCAGTCCCTGGAAGACGAGGTCTGTCGTAGATGTGTTTTTCTGAAGTCAAGGTATCAGCCTAGCAGTTGGCAGAGACCTGGCTCCTTCCCCCTGGCTTTGCCACAGATTTCACTGGGATTTTGGGGAAGACATCACTTATTCCCTATGTGTCCATTCCTTAAGGAAACAGGGGTGAGGATGTTTTCTTACTAGCTGTTTTAGCTGTCTTCAGTTTATGCATTTTTGAGAGAAGGCTTTTCCCTTGCTTTGTGTCTTAGCTCATCATAAAGGGGTTCAGGTCTCAGCTGAAGCCTCTGGGGGCTATAATAATTGCAATAAATGTGAAGGCTACTGTACCCAGAGAGCCACTTAATGTCCTTCTTCCTCCAAATGGAAAAGAGAAGAGGCTGTTTTCTTTCTCTTTTTTGAGATGTTTAAAGGGAACACACTAAGGTCACAACGTGCATCAAAGGCCCATCTTTGCATCACTTGATTATCCACTTGGCAAGCTCTCTAACGTGCATACTTTGATAGTTCAGTGACAGATATCACCAAGGAGAAAGGACAGCGTTTTAACCTTGAGTACACATTGCAGGAGAAAATGACACAGGGACAGAAAAACCATGTACAACTCCTGTGCAATGAGCCGAAGAAAAAGATCTTCATTGGGCTTTTCATCTAGAGGGGGTTTTGGAAGGAGCTGCCAAATGCCGTTGTTTTGTACGAGGAGGTTTACAGTGTGTTCTTAGTGGCTGCAAGTGGTCAGTGATGGACTTGCTAACAGGATACCCTTCCTGCCAGCAAACGTTACTGATGAGAGTGGAATTTGAGTGTGAATATGGGCACAATATTCTTTATCCTTCCCAGAAGAGACATCAGTTTTGTTCTTTCTCCAACAGTGTACCTCCTTCTTTGCTCCAACAGGACACAGGGTATTCATGATTAGAAATAAGCTAACTCTGGGATGGGTTTTAGTGTGAAAAATGTGTATTTGGATGGTTTTCTGGCTTGTGCCTTGCTGGAGTTTGTTTATAAAAGTTGACAGTGAAGCTCCTGGGGTAGGCGTCTCTTTCACGCTTATTGGGCTTTATGGCAGAGTCCACAGAGTGGAGCAGAGAAGTAATTGTTAAATTCAGCCATGAAAACTGCTATTACTTGGTTTCTCTGTGACATCTGTTATATCCTGTTGTGCATGTGATGAGAGGTAGATTTTGTTTCATTTTGAAGTCTGTTGGTGAGCTTGAACAGCATCTAAAATAGTTGATGGCTCATCAAAACACATACAAAATCCATGCTTCCTGAGCTCAGTGCAGAATCATCTTCTGAAGGTGTAGCAAATTAGTGTTTTACAGAGAGAGGGATTCCATTTCCAGGCTATGTTAGAGGCGAAGCAGTGAGTAGGTGTGTCAGGCAAATTGCACTCTCCCCCCCCACTGCGGATTAGAAAAGGAAGATGTTAATAGAATAGCAAAAGGTGGATTTATGGCCACCTGGTTACAAATGTTTGCAACTTCTAGTTTCATTTACTGGTGCTGTTTAATTTCAGCAGATTTTCCCATGAATTCTGCTTTCTCCAATCCAAGCCATGCTCGTGTCTTCACGGGAGATGACATGCCAAGCACAAATATGGGCAGCAGGACTGGAGCGTACAGGTCAGAGGTTAACGTAAGGGCATGAGGCTGAGGAAGCTGCACGTTTCCATTTCCTCATCCAGTATGTGCCCTTGCACATGTTCCTGGTGACACTCCTGTAGCCATGAGCTTTACAGAGCTCGCTCTTCCTCATCAACAGGCCAGATGGATCTAGTCTTGCTTACCACCCACTCCTAAGCTGTATTATTTATTGACATTTTGCAGTCCCAAGCGCTTATATTTCAACAGAAGGTAATTATTCAGTTGAGTGCTATAGATCTTTTGTAATCCATTATCTATTTAATCAAGTCTGGATTCTCTTCTTTGCTAAAGACCATGTATGTGGTGGACTTGAAGTCCAGAGTGAACATGCTTGCGTGTTAAACCATACGGATTTGTCCCTACTCTGAAAGCTGACAAACATCGTGATGCTCTTGTTCTAATTTATTTTTATGTTGAGGAAACAAACTTCATTGTAAAGGGAGACACACTTAGGCAGATGTTGATAAGAAATGAAGGAATCAGAAAGGAATGGGTTATTCAGCTTAACAATAACTTGGATTTGTTTTTATTCTGTACGTAACTTTGATTCCATGTAACAACTTCCCTGGATACTGATGCTGCTGTTTTTGTCAGTTTTGCTAGAGGTTGGCGTGCAGATTGAGTCTTTGATGCACAATACATGTGAAAGTAAGCCTTCCACAATATATGTTCCAAAAGTCGCGGTAGTGCGTGCTTAGCATCTAAAACTGGAACTTGGCCCTCATATTGGGGTGCCCTTGTATTCTCTGAGTATTATCCTGATTTGGAGAAATGCCACATTAGCCAGAAGAAAGACATACCTGAAACCTGTCATCTCTTCTGTGTATACGCTGCATCGCCTCAAACTGAGCCTTGAGCATATCACAACCATCAGTCTTTTAAAAATCCCATCTTTGGAATTATCCTGGTTTTGTGGCAGTGGAGGAGGACTCCAAAACTGGGTTGTATAGGTTCTGTCTTGGTTCTGTCATAATTTCCTATTGAATGTGAATAAGAAAGTAGGAATAGAAAGTGACATAGACATTTAGGAACCTAAACGGTACCATTAAGTAATTTTCTAATACAAATGAATGGTATGTATTTGAGATGTTTTGTTAAACCTCTGTGTTTTGTCTCAGATTAATGTTATAACCTCTTTTGAGTGAAGGATTGTCTTCTTATATAAACAGTAAAACCCCTTTAGAAATGAAGCCCTGATTGAGTTGACACCTATAAATTTATTACAGAATACAAATACTTCAAACATCCCTCATTTAAATTGTTATTTGAAGATTTCTATTATTGCATTGAGTTGCTATGGTGGCACTTGCAATTTACATTTCTGCCTGGAAAGCTGAAAAGAGAAAAAAATACGAATACCAAATGTCAGAACGTAATGATTTGTCAAGTTTTGAAATGTACTACCGAAAAACCGACTTAGACAAACATGTTTGGATGAACTCAGGCATGCTGCCCAGAGCGGAGGCTTCCAGACTTGTGCAAACCTTCACTGTACAGAGCACATGTGGACTGGGACTTGCAGGTACAGTCTCCTTGCTGGTGAAAGAGCAAACTGACATCCCAGGAGCTAGTTTTAGATGTTAACTTCATGTCTTACTCCTGAAAGGAGGCTGTAGAGAGGTGGGAGTTGGTCTTTTCTCCCAAGTAACTAATGATAGGATGAGAGGAAATGGACTCAAGTTGCTCTGGGGGAGGTTCAGATTGGATATGAGGAAAAATTTCTTTACTGACACAGTGGTCACACATTGGAACAGGCTGCCCTGGAAAGTTATGGAGTCTTCATCCATGGAGGTGTTCAAAACACATGTAGACGTGGCACTTCAGGACATGGTTTAGTGGTCATAGTAGTGTTGGGCTTGATGATCTTAGAAGTCTTTTCCAACCATAATGATCCTGTGATTCATGGTGTGTTGCAGGGGTCCCAGAAGCACAGAAATCTTGTATTTGAACTGCAGGTGTTAGCCCCAGCAGCTGTTGACTGTTGAGCCATGTACATGGAAGTCTTGAGTTCATAAACAAGTGAAACAGCCTCACAAAATTCCTCAGTCCTCGGCCGCAACATACTCCATAGCCTGAAGGTGGATGAGCTTTTGGGATGGTCCCATCAGTGTCAGTTCCACTTAGATCATGAAGGAGCCAGTGGCAAACCAGTCAATAATCAGCAGCTGTTAAAGAGGGATTGTATCTGGGTTTGGAAATGCTGCTGATGGTTCTGAAACGGCAAAAGGAAACATCTATACTTTGGTACCCAGGAGCTAGAGTGAGTGGCTGACCACTCAGAAACGTAACGAGAGGGTAAAAAGAAAGGTCAGGAATGACAACAGTAAAGGCAAATAAACGCACAAGTTGCTGTGTAAGCAATAGATTTTTTAAATGTATTACTATTATTATTAAAAGGAAAATGATTAAAAATTGATTTCGTACTTTCAAAGATGGTTTTACGTATCAGTGGGCTCAAGTAACTTGAAAGTGGGCTAAGCAAGTTTCAAAGGAAAGTGTTCGGAATCTTTTCTAGTGCCTAACAGAGATAACACATTAAATCTTACTTGAAAATGCCTTGTTCAGCTGGTGCTCACAATACCATGCTGAGGGCATTTTCCAGGATGAGTCTGAGGTTAAGAAAAACACCTACTGAATAACTAGTGCCACTTACTTCAGCACTTGAGTTTTCCTCAGAGGTCTTCCGTCCAATTACTGACCAGATCCAGTGATATTTAACTTATCAGATCTGACAAGAGCTGAACTCAAGGTAGAATGACTGCTTAAACATTTATTTGTGTCAATGACACGTTTAAAACTCTCTGTTCTGTCTAAATATTTAAAGGAAAATATAAAGAGGAAAATGTAATGTGACATAAGAGGAAATGAAAAACAACCTTACTTGTTGAGGACATTCACTACACACAATTGCTGTCTTCTGAATACCTGTTATTTTGGCAGAAATGAGGGGAATGCAGTGCTAAATATCATGTTTGTCTGTCTCTGTTTAACACAAATGATTTCTGACAATGGCAAGTGGATGTTTTGCTGTCAAAATCATGGGATATGACAACAGCCAAGATCTTCAGGAACCTCTTGAGTCTGAAGTTTGTGATTGTTAAGCTAATAGGTGAAAGTGAAGAAATAATGAAGTACGTAGTAAAAAGAAGTTGCGATATTGTCCAAACCAGAGTGCTTGAATGCATTGACTGCTTGTTAGACTCCATCCTAAGAACAAGCTGCCATAAGCTTTCTTCTTGGAGAAGTGGAGAGTCTAAAATCTCCAACCCCCCTTTTATTGTCTAATTCAGAATAAAGGCAAATTGCAAAATTGTCTATAAAGATTTTTGGTAGTTCAACCTTTGCTGTCAGTTTACGTGTGTTTGAACTACTGTGAGTACTTTCCAAGTAATATGTGGGCTTCCAGTATGGAAGGGATACTGAACATTTTCTTTGTCCATGGAACTTTTCCTGGAAAGGAGCTTATTAAATTCGGAGATTTCTCTGTGTGGATCATCAGTGATGTCTGGGGAGGGGAGAGAGAACAATGGAACTCAGAATGTGTGCATATATCATGCTCTTAGCAACACGTTCTCTGTTGGAATCTGACACTTATGTTTGCAAAAGCAAACCCACTCTAAATTACTTTGCAGTTAATTGGCTGTGAAGGGAAATGCACCTTGCCAAAAAGGATTTGAAATATGAAGCTGTTTGAATTTGTGAAGAAGTTGATCGCTGTACTTGAAGAATCACAGGCTCTTTCCTGGACATCTGGGAGATAATGTGGCTCATAATCTCCAGTGCTTTTGCAAATTCCATTGTTTGGCAAGACGGGCACCTACTTGCTGCCGTCTACTTGAAGATTGATTTTAGAGGGGAAGTCTTAGAAGGTATGTTGGAGCTGTTTATTTGCAGTTGAGGAAAGAAATTTTGTTAGGGTTTGTTCAGTAATGTTAAAGTATGTGATGGGGAGTAACAGGAGCTAGTAGACACAACAGTGAGACCTTTTTTTTCTGTTTTTCCTCTTGTGTATGTGGTGAATGGTCTTGGGTATAACAATGGTTAGTGTCTATGTTGTGTTATACAACCTTGCATGTCTCACTAGTCTGAGTATCAGTGGAGAAAGTCTCATAGTAGGCTTGTGGAGTAGGAGTGGTAGAGATGGTCATTTAAAAAGTATAGGTTGACTTATCCAAGGTCACATTACTGGTGACAGAGCTGGGATTTGAACCAAACTCCTGAATCCTTTTTGCATGTCTAACTACAAGATCGTGCCATCTTTGTTGAGATGCATGAAAGGAAGAGTTCCTTCTGTCACCAAGCTGTAATACAGTAGGAGCATACACAGGTACATCTTCAGAAATCAGTGATGAGTCCCTGGAACTTTCAAGACCTTCATTTCATTTTTCAGTAAGTTCATGTGCTGGTTTTTCATGGATATCTGGGACCTTTCAGGATAATATCGTTTACCAGATTGCACTGTGTGGTTGAGATGATGATGTGCCACTGCCAGAAGATAGAAGGACTTCTTATTTTCCAGGAAGGATTACCATGATTTTTTCTACAGAGATCCTTTCAGTGGGCAAGAGTAGTGTTCAGCAATGTATTCTGTTCAGTCCCCTATCAGCTGAGTAGGTATAAGTAGGCAAGAAAATATCCCTAGTAGATCTTTAGTGAAATGAAAGCACTGAGTTTCTTCTCATTTGAGAAAATAGAGGATGAATACTAAATGATTATTAATTCTGCTCAGTGGCTAAGGAGCTAATTGTATGGCTACAATGGTAAGAGACGGGCTACCACAGCTACTGATAATGCAGCAGGTATTATTTTCAGCTAGTGCCTAATTGCCTTTGAGGAACTTATTAAATTGAAAGCTCTGTTGTGTGAGGAACTATTCATGTAGAATATCTCCAGAGTGATCGAGATGATCCTGCTGTGGGCTACAGTAAATGTGAAGAGTGGTTTTGTGAGGAAGCCGCCATTTTGAGAGCTCAATTAGCAAGGGGCGGTCTGGACATTGTTCCATATTTTAGTAAGATGTTAATAGCAGAAATAAAGGCTGGTTCTCTTTTCAAATATTTTAATATCCACTCCAAAAATCACACTTGAACCAGGTGTTACAAATACCTTTCAATTGTAGATTCTTTGAAAGCACCGCCTAAAGCTCCTTCTTGAACATCTCTCAAAATGTCTCTGTAACTGTTGGATAGCCCTTTACAGTCACCACAGCTTGGGGTATATGAATTAGTTTAATGAAAATAAAACTCTATTCCATCGCAGAGAACGTCCAGTTCTCATTAATACTAATGGGTGTTACACATGTGCACTGACAAGAACTCATAGGTTTTATGGGCGGGTGATTTACCATTTATGCAAGATGACTCTAGTTCTACAGTGTGGATATCGTCTTAGCATTTCACGTGAGAAACACCTAGGCTTGCAGCTGGACAAAACGCAGTAGATTAAACAAAAGAAAACTATTCTCCTTGGCCAACAGAATGCTAAAAATTTGCATCACCAGAGCAGATTTTAGGAAGGGAAGCTCTGGAGATCCATCTTTCAGCAAACAGCCCTCATGTGGGTCTGCTCTGGAAGGAAACCAGCTCCATTGTGCCCAACCAGGGTTAGCTGATACTGGTTAACTTGCCTATGAGGTGAAAGCAGGAAGTTTTTTGAGTATCCTTTTCTTAGAGAGTCAGAAAATTTGACTGAATTATCAATGAATTCACTTTCAATAATTATCCTGTGAATTATCTCTTATTTCCAGGGAAACATCTTTGCTCTGTGGGGTACTTCTTACAGCCGTTTACTAGCAACTGCAGCTCTTGTTGTGAATTGGGCAGTACAACAAATTACTTAAAATCCAAGTGTGCAGGTATCAGTGGTGGGTATTTTAATGCTATTTTGAAGCAATTCTTCAAACAATTTATGCGGTGCTCTTGGTTGTAATTTTACATTGACCGCTATCTCAGCTAACTTAAATAGCTTGCGGTCGTTGACCTGTTAGCTCAAATCTAATCAAGAACTAAGAAGATGATACTACTTCAGCTATTTTAGCAAGTCCTAACGGTCTGAGTGCTGCAGAGGTGACTACTCAACACATTGGAAAAATAGGTGAGAACTATGTTTTTAGGTTCTTCAGCTTCCCCAGCTGGTCAGTGATGAGTGGAAATGACATTTTTGGCTTACAGCGCTTAATGTGTAACTCTTAATGGTTTATCACTTAATCTGTGATGGTACAGTGCATCATCAGAAAGGAGAAGATAGGAATGTAGAGCTTAAATAAGCTTTAAGATAAAGACAGAAGAAGGCTATGCCAATCATCACACCAAACTTCTTGCTCCTCTGCATCTTGGTCATGTTCTTCTATGGAGAGGAGGGACTCTGACCTTTTTTTTTTTTTTATATATATATATATCTATCTTTTTTTTTTTTTCTCATGTGAGAATCTGTGTTGCAAAGTCATGGCCTAAAAGGTATTTTACATTAAAACAGCAGATTGCTTATGGCAACTCCTGCATAATGAAGGAACACAATGAAGAACTGCCGTTCATACTGCTCTTCAGGTCTGTTCTATTTTCATAGTTTTTTCTTAAAGTAGAAAATTGCATAGTATAATTACAAGTTCATTTGCATTCATATTACAAGCTCTGAGCTAGTACACTCTTTTATATTTAAAAAATATCATTAGCAAGTGTGACTTGCATCCATAAATTTTGGCAATGGGAAGGAAGTTTACACTTACTCAAAGTTCCTTCTCAGTCAACAGCCAGCACCCTTTCTGTCAACTGCAGGGCCTCAGGGAGGCCAGCCGTGTGGTAAACCCGACTTCATTTTATAGCGTAATGGGCAAGGGTGTAGAGCAGTTCATTTACTGGTTCGCCATCAAAAAAAAAAAAAAAAAAAGCCTTTTCAGAACTGAGGATTGCCAACATTTTATCGGACTTACTACTTACAGACACGCATAGCCACATGTCATCTAGAGGACACTGAATGTCACTTCCTGATGGAAAGGTGGCTTGTGTTACTTTATTTTTTAAGTTCTTTGTCTTCCTGAGACGACGAAATTCTTACCAGTAGGAAATTTTGCTGCAATTAAGTTTACCGTTAGGACTTAATTTTTTTAATCCACATTAGAATCATAAATCATAGAACGGTTTGGGTTGGAAGGCACTTTAAAGATCATCCAGTTCCAACCCCCTGCCATGGCAGGGACACCTCCCACAAAACAAGGTTGCTCAAAGTCCCGTCCAACCTGGTCTTGCACACATCCAGTGATGGAGCATCTACAGCTTCCCTGGGCAACCTCTTCCAGTGTCTTACCACCCTCATAGTGAAGAATTTCTTCCTAATTTCTAATCTAAATCAACCCTCTTGCAGTTCTAAGCCATTACCCCCATCCTGTCACTAGGGTCCAATTGATAATCCTGCTTTTCATTTCTGTAATAGATGGGATTGAAGAAAAGAGGTCTAGAGTAAAAATCTCCATTCCATCAACTACTTCTACAAATGTGGTATGGCTTTTGAGGTGCATTTTTGTGACGTCGTAAAGGTTAGTAAATGACTTTACCTTTTATGCTTAGTACCTAATGTGCTATGGAAGGAATAATTGAGGAAGATGAAACTGGAAGTATTTCAGAACGTTACCGGGTCTCTGCACGCGCCTTCAGTCAGTCTGTTCGCTCAGCCTTTCCCTCCGCTCCCTGCCCTGCTAAGCGTCTTGCCACCTTGGTTCACGTCTCCCGCCTGTCAGTCGGAGGGAAAAAATAACCTGTAGACATCTTTCTACCTTTGTGACCATCTCGGCAATCGCTCCTTGCCTGTCATCTCAGAGAGGGCACATCCAGCAGTTGTGTATTTGCATGCCCGGCATAACATCTCGCTTGTAATCGCGGATCGGATGCTCTGTGATGGTTTGAGCCTTCATCCCTGTCAGCCGAAGGAGATGCTGCCACTGAGACCCGGGAGGCAAATCAGGCCTGTCTGGAGGCCGCAAAAACCTTTCCTTTCAGCCATTTACCCCAGCTGGCTAGAGCAGGGCTGCTTTTACGCCTTGATTGGAGGTAACACTAGTGAAATAGCAATAACCTCGCCAATGCTCTTCCCTCCTGTATGTAAATCCCTTCGGGAAGCGCAGGACAGCCTCTGTTTTTCCATGGGTCTCCGTTTGTAAAGAAGCTGTTATCACAGAATAAGTTTAATGGGTCGTGAACGCTGTGCTGAAAGGAGCGTCTCTCCGCGACTTCTGATCTGCCGGCAACAGACCCGTTGGCTCGGCGGCGAGCGAAATACGCTCCCTCCATTGACTCTGAAGGTAACAGCCCTAAATGCCTCATTAAATTTTCATGGGTGACTGAGGGAAGCCATGAGAAATCCAGCAGCGGTGTGACGACGGCGGCGGCGGCCCCCCCCCTCCATCCCCTCCCGGCGTTGGCCACTCGGGCCCTGGGAGAGGGTGTGTGGGGGGGAGCCGGGGCCGTGTGGGCAGGTGAACGACCGCCTGCCCTCCCTGCAGCCCCCCGGCAGCGGGAAGCGCCTTCTCCTGACACCGGAGCACGGCGGGGGCGGCGCGGAGGGGAGGGCCGCCGGCAGCTCCCCCACAGCAGGGCTGCCCCAGAGGCGAGTGGCAGGTTGGGGTAAGCCCACCTTCCCCCCTCATTCCCAGCCCTCTCCGCCTCATCCCGCCCCGGCCGTCCCCCTTCCCCCTGCCCAGCTGCACGGACGGCACCGAGACCCCCAGCCCTGGGAGAGGAGGAGGAGGAGGAGACCGAGCCCTCATCGGCAGCCTCCCTCCGCCGCACACCTCCCCTTTTCCCCTCCCTCTGGCCTCAGCGCCGCGCTGGCGGGGCCCGGGGAGGGCAGGCGAGGCGGGGAGGCGGCTCTCCAGCATGGACGAGCCATGTGTATCCTAAGGAATAACAGCAGCTGCTGCGCCCACGATGGGGAGCAGAGGAATGCGAGGAGGAGAGGGCTCGCTGGGGCAGGTGAGGGTGCCGGCTCCCTTCTCCCTTCGGCGGGCGGGTGCGGCGGCGGCTGCGCCCCGGTGTCGGTGTGTCCCGGTGTCGGGGTGTCCCGCTCCCTCGTGTGGATGGGGATCCCTCTCCCCGCGGCAGCTGCTCTCCAGAGGAAGTTTTTTGTGTTCTTTTCTTTCCCGTCCGTCCTCCCCCCGGCTCTCTGCCGTTACCCGGCGGGAAGGGGAGGGGGGGGACCGGGCTACGACCGGCGATTCGCGGGAACTTGCCTGTTTGGAGGGGAGCGGGGTGCGCGGCTCCCCCTCTCCCCAGCCGGGACTCACCGTCCCTTGGAGGGAGGCAAGAAAAAAATCAGAGAGACA
>JAVSBS010026577.1:0-21994 GCA_033124195.1 Coracias cyanogaster | reverse complement strand
ACACTCGGGCATACAAAAGACCAGATCATCTATGCAGTTGTAAAAGATACTGGTTAAGCCAGTGCTCAACATTAAATAGGAACAGGGGAAAAAAATACAAATAAATAAGTCAGTCTTTAGTCAGAACAGCCATGTTCCACCAGAGTGCTGGCCTGAAACCTATCAGCACTTCAGAGTGAAGCTGATGAGTTTCATTATGTAATTGTACTCATGTCATTAGAGACCTGCTAGTGGGTCACATGCAAGGTTTGTACCTTAAATAATGTATCGTAGATGCATTTCCACAATACTTTATTAAGAGCTGGGCTACCCAGAGGAATGGGTTTCACCCAAGCACACAGAACCTTCTCAACACCCAGTTCTAGGCTTTGCCACTACCAGAGGAGAACACTTGCTCAGAGCTGAAGCTCCGGCCAACTCATGAGATTCTTCTGTCAGTGCTGCTCGCTAAAGAACAGTCCAGGGCCACAGCTAAGCTATGAATTCTGGCCTGGTTTTAAACTGATACTGAAGTAAAATTATCCAGTGCTCAACAGTTAACTAGCTAGATAAAAACCAACCATGGCAGCATTTTTTAAATCCAGAAGTAATGCTCTGGAGAATTATAATTTACACCAAAAAATAAGCACGTTGCAATTGCTCTTTTAACCAGGTGTCTTGAAATTACATTATTTCCATTTGGGTTAGAAAAATGTCACCACAAATCAGGCAGATCCATCACCGTGGTGGTGGCACCACAGTCCCAGTTAGTTGAGCACAAACTACGTGTGGACGCTGACATCGTAGGGAAGCGGGACTGCAGACAGGTCGCTAGAAGCCAGAAGATCCTGCCTAGGTATGTCAACGTAATCTTAGTTACACAAGTTCTCCTCAAAAATCCTGCTCCTCAGCAATGAGGCCAAGTAACACCATCCCTACCACACGAGAAGCAGGGCTCGTAGTACTTCGCCCTGCAGACTTGTCAGATAGGAAGTACACATTGCACAACCGTAACACTGCTTCCAGACCCCTCCCTGTGCGCCAGCTTCACCCAGAGACATGAAAGGTGCACGGCCGAGAAGGTAACCGTGCATTACTGCGGTGGAGTGACTTTAGAATTTGTTACTAACGCCTTGAGAAGGCCGCTTTAAAGAAACCAACGGTGATTGCTTGGAAATCATCTATTAGCATCCAGTTATGGTTTAATGACCTAGAATTTGTCAGAGGCCAGGAGACACCAGCCAGAGCGTAGCCCTGGCACTTGTGCCTGCGCTGCCACAGCTGCGCTGCAGGGAAGCCCGCAGCGGCTTTCACTGCAATTGACGGGTTTCCTCCACAGAGCATGACATTACAAGTCAGCACGCCAATAAAAGGATTCAATGTGTCCTTACGATTACGAGAACTTATAGCTTCCTTAAAAAAAAAAAAAAATCAAGAAATAGCCCGAGACATCTTGGCCTCCTCATTCATTCAGCCGCATCCCCTGCAGCCGCCCCGCTGAAGCGGGATTTCCCACTCGCTGCCGGGCTCTCTCGGGAGCGGAGAGGAGCCGTCGGTGCTCTCCCCTCCCACCGCCCAGCAGGTGCCACAGCGCGGGCCCGGCGCCAGCCTCGCCCACACCGCGGCACGGAACGCGCCCCGCCACCCAGAGCCGGGCAGGCGAGACGGGCACCGGGCAAGGGCTGGATGCCCGCACCTCGGCTCCCCGCCGCCTCCCCAGGACACGCGGGAGCCCCGCGACTCCCCAGCCCTGCCCCTCAGGCCCGGGCCCGCACGAAGGCAGCGGCGGGCGCGCTGGAAGGTGCCCTTCGGGGCGGCGCGGCGGGCAGCCCGCGGCGGGAAGGCGCTGGACACCGGCAAGGCCTGCAGGAGGGCGGACGCCCCACCGGATCCAGGGGCTTGGGCCGCCCCACGGCGCGCAGGGAGGGCCCGTCGACACCCCCAGGACCTCTAGCCCAGGCACCGTCCCCGGGCGGCTCCTCCAGCTCAGGCAGCGGCCCGCCCGCCCCAGCTCCCGCTCCCTGGGCCCGGCCTCCCGCAGCCCCTCGGCGCCCACCTGGAGATGCTCCTGGAAACGAATCGGCAGGATCTGGGCCATGGCGGCGGCAGCGGGCTGGGGCTCCAGTCCGAGGCCGGACCGGAGGCACACCTCGGCGGGGTCCGGGCGGCGCAGGGAAGCGGGACCGCAATGGCGGAGCGGGCCAGCGAGCGGGGAAGAGCCGCGGCGATCCGGAAGCTGCCCCCGCCAGCGGAAGGATACCGCCGCGGAAGGAAGAGGCTTGCCCTCACCTGCCGGGACCCGCCTTAACTGCGCCGGCCGGGCGGAAGGATCCCGGCGAGCGGCGTGACTCACCCACCGTGGGGCCAATGGGAGCGGCGCAGGAATCCGCCACCGGAAGGGACTATTTCGGGACTCATCACCCTCCCTCCCAGGCCTTTTTTTTTTTTTTTTTTTTTGCCACATCATGCGACCGAGGTGCGGCTGCGTCACTTCCGTTCCGCGCTCGTCGCCCCGGCGGGTCACGTGCAGGGGGCAGCGCGGCCGGGCAAGGTGACTCGCGGCGGTCGCCATGGAGACGGGCGGGGCAGGCCCAGCCCCGGGCCCGGGCCCTTCCCCGGCCAGCACGAAGCCCCGGGCAGGGCCGGGCTCGGTTCTCCCAGCCCGGCAGCTCCGGAATCGGTTCTCCCCAGCCCCGCAGCTCCCGGGGCCGCGGGTGAGGGCCCTGCCCGTTCCTCCTCCGGCTCTGCCCGCCCCTTCTCGGGTGCTGGCCTGGCTGTTCTCCAGGGCCTCACGCGATAGGGGAAGGGGTTGCCTGATTAAATCCTGATTAAGAAAAGCAAAGCAAGGAGGAAAGGGCCGTAAGCACGGCCCGACCTTCTCCCCCACCAAAACCAACAAACATCAGCCCTGAAACCCCAGGGAGGGGCCGAAGGGCTGTCACGCTGTTAATAAGTACAGTAACAATGAAACTTCACACTTCCTTCTATGTTTATTAACTTACCTCTAGCCCCCAGAACCAGGTAAAACTCAACTCTGTACGTGGCTGCAGCATTCCAAGTGCTGCGGGTGCTGTTACGCACGGTCACCCCCCCACAACTAACGGCTGCTCTTCTTGGAGCTTTCCTTATTTTGCAATTTCCTCAGACCCCCTTTTTTTGCTCTTAAATTCACCATTTCAAAACCCCTGACCAGCAATAGCACAGGGGAAAAAAACCTCCTCCCTTCTTACTACTAAGGAAATTCTAAAACTAAATAAAATGAAGCATTAGGGTCTGGCCAGAGACACAGCCCCAAGGACAAGCAGGTGCTCTAGCTCCTGATGGCAGATCCAAGGTGTGGTAGGGATGGCATCGGACTTGCAAGCGGGTCTGACATGGCAAATATAATATAAATCAAAGTAAACAGCAATATTTTGTGGGCTTTTCCAAATTCAGGCTCTAGATTTAGTCCAGGAAAAGTGCTGCCTTCTCAAAAGCAGTCTGAGCAACAGCGTGAAATAAAAACCCTTTTCCGTCTGAAGGCAGGATAAAGGCCCCAGCGAAAGAGGAATCATAAATGTGCCACTTCCTACAAAGGCCGATCGCAGCCAGTAATCGCTTGATTCACGCACTCCCTTAGGAGTGAGAACAGCATTAATCTCGCTGCCCTGTCTGTGCTCTGCACGCACAGAAGAGGAGCGGGCGGCAGCAATTCTCCTGCAGCTGGGAACTCCGATGCTGCAACTCGCAGGGCATCACTGCTCGCTCCTGCGATTGCTGCTGACAGCTTCGGAGCTGCTCGAGTTAAGCCTCTTACAGCCTGGCAAGCGGCACTCGGCCCTGCAGGGCAAGCGGCAGCAAATGCCGCAGCCTCTCCCGCTCCGGGAGACATGAATCACGCTGCCTCCTTAGCTGCCTTTGGAAAGTACCCACGTCAGCCTCAGCTTTTTCATTTTTAGAGGTACAATCACAAAAAGAGGGGTGCTTCTCAGACCTACTGCGCTCTTTATGAAGAATAATATTATCATGTTCCCTGTAAGGGAACCCCAAGGTTTTGGAAAGCTTACGATCAGCTACAGCCTGTGCAGTGCAGCGGTGGAAGGGTTGATGTTTTACACCAAGTGCCAAGGCTTCCTTACGACACTGCTTTAACAGCGTTACCTGAAAATCAACCGGTGGTGACACACAGGCATGAAAAATGACAGCAGGTCCTTCTAGGTTTTTGGAAATGGTCTTATACAAAAATGTTACTTACTGGAAGTGAAAAATAGCAGAAGAGACAAGCCCCACACTAGAGCACTCAAACATTCTAGGATTACTAAAGTAGCAGTAGGGGATTACCTCTTTGTGGAGAAGGAAACTTAACTTTATGATTACAAAGTATCCCAGCTCTTTGCTTTGTTATATAGTTGAGCCAAGGGGAAAAGCTCATATTCCCTTGTGTATTCTTTCTACACATTCGAAACACTAATTCTTCAGACTGAAATCCACACATTTTAAATATAACAGCCACCAAACTCAGACAGACTGCAGGACGTAACCTGGACAAGTGCTGGGGTGGGGTTTTTTTTGCCAAATGGAAAACACACAGTGCTAAGCCATCCTTGACAAAAATTATGTGTTGTTAGCAAGAATGTGAAAACATTTACAAAATACTTGGCACACAAAGACATCTTCACCCAGAAACATCGCTGTACATGGTACAGCGCAACACAGAGGAGGAACAACACTGTCCACAACAAAGAACGTGGGTGACAAACATCCTTGAGAACTGAGATCCTGGTGGTTGTGCTTAGTTGCCAGCTGGAGTTAAACCACAACGTCGTTCCATCATTAAAAGAGCACTTCCTACACATTTTCCTGAGCAGTGTATGAGCATGAAGACTGTATAGCCATGATCATACAAAGAAAAATGGATAAAAAGAGACAATTCTGCTCCTTTTAAAAAAAAAACCTTTAAGAATATCTTACTAATAACAGCATTGGGATCACCGAGCCGTTTCTAAGTCAACTAAATGCCACAGAACTGGCACCACAGTATCAGTCTTTGTCCACATATGAGGCTGCTAAATTGTTGCCAGTGACATGGAGCAACAAAATTCAGCTTGGTAACTTTTCCTTGCTGGATGCAGCAAAGGAAGATCGCGTTTCTACGCTCTGGCACCCAAACTTACCACACAGCAGAAGTTTTCTTTCATTCCAGTTAGTCATTTTGCATTATGCAAGCATACTCAAAACCAGTGCACTGAGCTGCCTTTCCTCACAGTGGGAGTCGAGCAGCTGTGAGTATTACCCCATTTCTTTCACTGGGCCACTTAAGCCCTGTGCTCTTTGCTGCTTTCTCTCCAGATAGCGCGCTCGGGCATCCAGTATTGATTTGTCATCATTCCTTCTCTCCATCTTCTTTGCAGAGTTGTCTGTGACTCCTCCTGGGGGAGAAAACAGAAAGTAATATACTCTTCTGTGTCAAAACCCCCCCGTGTTACAAATCCTCCCACTTCCAAAATACCCAACCTCCCCCCAACAGAATCTCCAATGTTTTTCAAGTCCCAGTCAGTCATCTGAATGACTTCCAGAGAGGACAGACCGTACTACAGCGGGGAGGGAAAAAAATAACTGAAAAAAATCCTGCCTTAACTCCCATGTCAATACTTGCAGCTGGGCTTGTCTCATCCCCAAATGCCTATCTTGGGTTTTACTGTAATAGATACTACGCACCTTTTGTTCTGTGCACCCATTTCTTTTCTAAATTACACACATCAAACTCCGGCTTAGGCAGGAGAGGGACAGCACTGGGAGCAGAAAAAGCAGCTTAGAATAAACTATCGTTATAAATTTCTGGAGGTAGGAGGAAGAGAGAGGATAACATACAGATAACGGAGTGGGAAAAGTCAATATTCCAGATCAGATACCATTCGAAATGCACATTTTCCCATAGAGCTGAGACCTTGGGAGTGCTTCTCCCAGAAGGAAAGAAAAAACAGGAAATATTTTCCATTTAAACTAAAATTTTAAATGATAATAATTGAAAAAAAAAAATCATTCAAAGACTCTGAGAGCCTAAATACTGTGTGAAAGCAGCAGCTACTGCAGCCTGTTCCTAGTGCTCTGGGGCTGGGGACAAGATTCTTTGATAAAAAGAAGGAGCTTTAATTAGTATTGACTATTAGGATACTTGTAATTATTCTGTCTTGGAGTCAAATAATCATTCGGCTCATGCTGCAGCCTTTCTTTCCATTGGGCACTAATTAAGCCTTTGTCAGCTATTCAGCCATCTATTTTTACAAAGGTGTCAGAAATACAACATCTATAAGGTCACTAGTAATCTCAAATTAATTACAATTGCCTGGTGAAGCCAAAAAGTTAGGAGGGATAAACAGAACAAACGGCAGCTCCCTGGGCTTCAGATAAATAGATGAGGCTCTTCTGCATTATCCACTAATGCAAATATCCTTTCCAGCCAATTTATAACCAAATCCACTTCATGTTTTTATCATTTAAAATAGTTGTTTTATACAATAATGCAGGACAGAAAGAGATGCTGGTCTGAGCACAAGCGTCTACATCCTTTCCATTGTTAAGGAAACGAGAATCTCCACTGCTAGTGCCTGTACTATATATTAAATCAATGTTTTGGAAAGGTCAGCTGAGGAGTAGAGAGGCCCTTTGAATACTTGGCTGCTTTAAGAAACCTGCTGACAGAGGAATTCCAAGAATGTCAAGCAGCCAGATCAGTTAGCAGGCACTGGCTTTAATTAAAAATTACTACTTAAAACATATGGCATTAAATTCATTGTCAGAATGAGACATTCCCCAAAAAGTAATACTTTTTCTTCTGTGTTTTTTGTTCGATGTGGTTTTGGGGTTGGTTTTTTTTTTTCCCCCCACCCCCTATCCTATAGCCCTTAGGGTTTCTCTCTCAGGACAGTATTATTTTGGGTATCTATGGCCAGATACCCTTCACAAACTTAAATGGTCAGACCCAAAATGCTTTTATTCAACTCTGTGTTGCATTTCTGTTCCTATCAGCTGGAGGAAACCAAACAAAGGGGGGAGCATGGCAAGCACCAGCAAGCAGACACCATTAGACGCACTGCAGAGACAGGAAAATAAGGCCTGCAGAGCTACAGTAAGACAAGAAAACAGCTATAGCTGCATCTATCCCATATGTTAAACACATCCACACGAACACCTGCGAGTCTAGGATGCATTCAGTGACACAGACACACACGTCCTCAACAACCACAAAAACCACACACACACCCCAGGTATGGCCTAGTAATGTACTCACCATACTGTCTTTTAAGGTCCTCCTTATTCTTCCACTTGGTTATTTCCTCCTCAGTTACTTCTTCCCGTGCCACGCTGCTCAGTTCATACGCATCAATTTGATGCAATCTAGGCAACAAGTCTTTGACCCATTCATAGCGAACAGGACACACTGTCCGGACATAGATTTTGGATGTCACCGTGACATCGTGGAAGATGATCCACTCAAGGTGTGTCTCCTGGTTATAGAGCTGAAAAATGAAAAGACTGTATTAGAACTGCTAATAAAAGAATTTTTATTTCTAAAGCACGCTCCACTGAAGTATCTTCCAATTCTTCAGATGCCAGAACGAGCTAAAGCTGACACTACTCTGCATTTTCAGACAGGGAAACTTCAGGCCTAATAACCTCCTTAGACTTTCCCAGGAAATCCAAAGAGCCAGAGAGAAAGCTCGGTGTATGTCACACTCATTTCATAAGCCAAACATTTACCAAATTTGAAGAAGTGAGGCTCCCTCCTACTGTCAGAATGAACACTGCAACAGTGCTTCTCCTGCCCCAAGCTAGCAGAAACCAAACAGAAGAGTTTACAGAGAGCTGCCTCTTTCCTTTTATAGATCCTTTGGTATTTTATTAAGAGACTCTGTTAACTTACTGTAGATGAAGGATGGATGTAGACTATGCTGCCATGTCCGTCCATTGTGCAGAATGTCCTGGCTGCAGATCTGAAAGGTTTGTGAAAACAAAAGATATAATGAAATATTCTTTGCTGTGATTAGACAGCAACACTAGACTAAGCAATAGCTTAGAAGAAAATACACAAATATATAAGCAGAGGAAGATCCTTCCAGAATTACACTGTAAAAAAAAAAAAAACAAAACCAAGGAATAAAATGGATCTAATTTACCACAGTAATGCTGCAGATATAACAACAAAATAATGAGCAGTGTTTGAAGTCTCTGACAGCCATGATAACGGGACATTTCCAAGCTCTTTAGTTTAATATCTGCAACTACTCAGCAGCTTGCAAGTTCATTTCACAGATAGAAAAACTGCTATTCCAAGGATGTAAGCAACTTCCCCAGGAATGCAACGAGAGTCAACAGCAGAGGACACACGAGGCTTCCAGCCCCGCCCGGAAACACCACCTTCAGCTGCAACTGCTACTTTGCCATTTCTAACAATATTGAGCTCACTGTTCTGTTGCAATATGCAGCTACACCTGGATAGTATCTTTCAGTTCTCCAAACTTTATTACCTACCTCCTAGCGACATTGATGAAGTATCCTGCACATAGACATCTTCTTAGTATTTCAGTTCTGGAGCCTTCAAAGGTCTCTTTAGGGAAGTCTGGTAGCTATGTAAAGAAAAAACAACATAAATCAAGAATTTCCTAACATGGCTATACCCCCTTCATCCTACAGACTTTAGACTCCAGGTTTCACACCCTATGGAAACCACGAGGAAAGGAGGAAAACCCTGCTCCTTGCTTCTTACCACCATTACACCTGTTGGTTAAGCAAGCTACAGCAAGGATGCTCTAACAAATATTTGAGTAGTTTCTACTGGAGAAAGGCAGCAGCCATCTGGCAAAGGCTCAGTAGTCCTGTACATGTCTTAAACAAATATATATATATATAAAACTTTTTTTTTTTACCTGTTTCAGTTTACTGATTATTTCCCGAAGTTGTTTTTCCACACTGAAAGCAGATTTTAAAGCTCTCCAATGGATCCAGTATTTCTGGCACCAAGCTGAAGGAGACTTGCTGAGAACAGAAATACTTGTATTATAAAGAAGCCCTTTGTAAGCTGCAGGCAGAAAGTTGCCTCTATTTTTTGTTATGGTCGTACAAAGAAGGCAACCTACACAGCCAGAGACTTTGTTAGTTTAAATAATAGGTGTCTTGACAGAAATTACAGATCACAATAAGGAATAACTCTGCAATTAGGGATGAGTACATGTGCATATACACAGTATTATCAGCAGCTGGGAGTTATGAGCAATGTAAAACCACTTTGGAAGGAATCATTTTATACCTTGCTTTGCACTGTTCAAAAATATTTAAGAGTGTTGCAAAGTCATTGCATCCTCCCACTTGTGAGGAAAGTTCCTGGTGTTGAAGCTCAGCCTCCTTTTGCTTCTGCGGATCACCTGAGGAAATAAGTTAGATCTCACTTTAACAAAGTCATTCTTATCACTCCTACATAATTTTCTGTCAGCATCTCTCCAAAGTGTGTTTGACAGTCTTGACTCTTTATTCATGTTATTTTGGGATCTGTCTCTCCTCCACAGCTGCATTTGCAGTTCTTCCTCCTTCTGCAACTGCTGAACAAGAACGTGTAAATGCTATTAAATCTGTGATTAATCTCGCCAGTCAGCACTAGAGATGAGGAATTCTAGTCTCTTAGAAAGAAAGGTTCTACCTATCTCTCTCTCACAATCAATTCAGTTGCCCACATGGAAAGATAAAGGAACAGTGACCTTAAACAAACAGCTCACAGGGATCAAGTGAAAGTTTTACTCTGAGAGAAAAAAAAACAACTGTTGAAAGCACCCCATCATAGCACTATCTAATCTATTTAGCTCAGCTTTTGTCCTAGTTCTCAAGTGCCAAAGCAATGGAGGTCTTAAATAAGAGGCTTGAAAAATGCGATCTGTGAGTTTAGTGGGAATTCACCTTCACTACGTGCTAGGAATGTACCAGGCAAAAGCAACATTCCCAAAGTGTTATTTCAAGTTTTAAATACCCAAAGAATTTCTCCCCCAGCACAAGCTATTCCCCTTAGCAGAGAGGGATATGGCTGCCAAGGCCCATGCTCTGCATTGCTGCTGGACTGCAGATGGTGTCAGAAGTTTGGGGGTATTAAAATTAACACCGATGAAGTCAGGAGGCCCATTCATATACATACTGCATACGAGCAAGTGCCTTCAGGATGGGAGTCTGCATGTGCCTCCTGATGTCCCGAGTTGCCGGAGAGTAACGAACGTGTGTGCGTTAGCTAGCTGAACGGAGAACAAGGGCACGCTGCCAGGTGGAGGATGGGGAAGCAAACACGCATTTGGGGGAATGGTGAAGACCCCTGAGCAGAATCCAGGCTATCAGCACTCAGCAGTGTCTTTAGCTGTTGCACTAACGGGCACGGTTAATAGACTACAGAGATAACTGGACAAGAGCCAATGAGTGACTAGAAAGGACAAAGGTCTCCCACAAAAACTGTGCTACATATAAAGACTGTATGTGGCACAGCTGGGGAGATGGGTCAGGGGAGACTGGAGGGGAAAGGAGGTAGGAAGAAAGACATGGGAGACTGAGCTTAGCACTAGTGAGAGGTGCTGGCTTGGAACCGCAGCAAAATTACATTTTCCATTTAGAAAAACACTGGAAATGGAGGCAGTGACAAGTTGAGCTTCTCACAGTAACTTAGAAGTTAAAGAGAATCATTGAACAGAAAAGCCAATCCAGAGGTGACTCCATTCGTTAAGAACAAATTAATCAGTTCCTGTTGTCTGTACTTAGACCAACAGCAAAACATCTGCTATGGTGCGGTTTGGTTTTCTGGTGGGTGGAGTTTTGTTGGTTTGGTTGGTTTTTTTATTTTATTTTTTTCCCTCCCTGTAACAGACTTTTCCCCCTTATGACCTCTCAGAAATCCACGCACTCAACCATATGTTGCTTTACAGCTCACAGCCTTGGGACACATGCAACCCAATTCCATGCTATTTCGAAGTCTTCGGAACAGCTGCTGTCCAATTCCTAGCACGCAATGTGCCCTGACTCCAAGACCACAAAAAGTTGTAAAAGCATCCAGGCAAAGTGCCATTGTATATTTGTCCTGATCTTACCATTCTTTCTAACGAAGTACTCTGGGACACAAGGCACTGCACTTGAGGAATCTCTCACATGGCAATGTGAGGGTTATTTAAAGCATTAGTTTAAGGTAAATACTTGGGTCTCCCACCAGTGTCGGGCCCAACTAAGGAGACCAGCTTGCTCCCTGGCAGGAGTGTCTGTACACTCAAGTAAAGGCTTGCGTGACCACTGTTCAGAATACAGAATCAGTCCCCGCTTCGTAACTTTGAGATACACCTATAAGATACTGTAAGCTTCATAAACTATTAGCACAGAAAACCATTGAGAACAGAAATCCCTGCAGAGAGAAGTTGCAGAAAAGGTCTCCAGGTGAAGCAGTGTGTGCTGCCTAACCGCTGTCTGAGACATCCCCGTCCAAGTGCAATTCCCCACCCACCCAAGGCTGTTTTGGGATAAGGGGCTTCCTACCTGGCCGAATGAAGACATTTTCCACAGACAACATGGCTGCTATGGGAAGCAGCAGATCTTCACAGTCAAGAGAAGCAGCTTTTATGACAGCACAGGTCAGGTTGGGAGGGAGGGGAAACTGCACCAGGAATTCACCCAGTCTTGTCACGTGGCCTCTCCTTATCCCAAGAAAAAGATTCAAATACCAGACTCAACAAAACTATGTTTAAAAGTAAATCAGAACATGCACAAACAATGTCAGCTACGATACACTGATAAAGGACATGAATAAAGCATTTTCCTCGGGACTGTTCTAGCCCCAGAGTCTGTCCCCAGGCAGGTGCTGGAGACATGCAGCAAGTGTCACTAGCAGAACACTTCACCTTTCTCCAGCTTGCTTCTGCCAGCTCCATGGCAAGCAAAGGCAGCTTTGTAACTGTATCAGATGTTTAATCCTAAAGATAGAAGGTTTGGGTTTTTTTTCAAGAAGAATTCCTGGAAGCTTAGGATAAGATCTCACTTCCTGTCTTGAGTTCTTGGATGGGTCTCACAGCTAGTGCCTAAGCACCTTCGTCACAACTGTCTGGGATCTGCTGTCAGGAACTACAGCAGAGTTGAGGTCATTTGTCTGAGGTCACTCAGGAACTCCAGGACAATGTGGAGAAATTAATCTGTTCTCTCAAGTCCTAAACTACGTCCTCACCCTAATTTTACAGGGAGTACACTAAAGCCCAGTAGTTAACTTCCTGGTCCAATGAGGGAACATATTCTACTGCTGGGGGAAGTCCTTTAGTCCACATGAACAACTCACTACCACCAGTTAAACTATTAGATTTTAAATTCTAGTCGTGACTACACCCATTTATTTTTTACCTGTCAATAGCATCACACTGGTAAAGTTCCTTGAGAGCTTCTAAAATATGCCTTTCTTCAGGGCGGTCCAAATAGGGAAATCTATAGGGAAAAAAAAGAAGTTTAAAAAAATCTCACTGTTCAGGCTCAGTATAGCTTTGTTAGTTGGTATTTATTAAAATACTTTTGTAACCTTCTAATACAGGTTTCTGACCAAAGTACACATAAGCACCTCCATTGTATGGGTGTGTTACTATATGCGCAGCCTCAAGCTGAAGAACCACAATGACAAATTCCAGCATGGCATGTGTAAAGATGAACTGTATTTTCTGCATAAGTATGATCCTAAAATTAAACAATTCCACAGAGATGAAGCTTTTAGGATATAAACATCTGTATTTTAAAGGTACGCTATTAACTACTTAATTTGGGAGAGAAGGAGTTAGCTTTGGCAGAACCTCAAACCGAACCTGAGCTCAAGATCCAATCTGGCATCAAAGACTGAGGAGAAGAGCAGAAAAGCTGCTTGTATCACAGTTGGCTGGGGACCTAATCCTGCCTCCTGCCAACAGGCTGCTGGCGCTTGTGCTGCCTTGATGCTGAGACTCAGGAAGAAAATGATAATTCCCCCCCTTCCATAGAGGTTACCTTATGACATCATGCACAGAAAGGCACTTCAAGGTCAGGATCACAGATGTCAGACTGGTTCTCTTGATCTCTGGCACCGTGTGATCAGGCATGCATTGCTCCCAGAATTCTTTGCTGTATAGCTGATAGCTTTTTCCAGATGATGTCCTGCCAGCTCGGCCAGCTCGTTGCTTTGCTTCGCTCCTTCCAAAGCGGAAAAGCAGGGGAAAAAAAAAAAAAAATCCAAACTCCTGATCCCTTCTGTTATTATCCAAAGAAGGACACCGTAACTATGATAAATAACAGCAATTGCTATGATTGAAGATGGAAGATATACCACACTGTGCAGCAACCGAGAAATCCAGCTATACAAGAATTAGCAGAATGAAGAAGCATTTCTGTGCAAGAGAAGATTTTTTTTTTTTAAGCTTCTCTGAATCAGGCTGTTGTATTCAGCAAACACAAGATGACACACGAGTTCAGACTACAGACAATGCTCTGTCAATTCCTTCTTACTCCCTATAACTTACAGGAAATTATATGTCCTGAACCACCTGCTATTTAGCAGCAAACCAAATGGCTTGAAATTATGGAGCCTCAAAGCCACCGCTTCTCCCCACTTTTTTTTTTTTAATCAACCAATACACAGTATTGTCAGAGCAACTCCCAGAAACACCAAGCACATGACCTTTTTACAACTTACTTTGAAATGGGAACCACCTCCAGTATGTCCAGGCCAACTCGAGGGTTATGATTCAACTGCTTCACAAATCCACTATCCACTACGTATCTGAAAAAGATTCATACTCTGTCAGAGAAGAAAACAACAGAGGTCTCAGGAGACAGGCAGGTAAATGCCACATGTGTATTGTCAAAGCAAGAACACACTGACCCTACAATCGCTGCAAACAGCTGCACTTTGCTGGTCAGCTGCAGCCCTGCAACGGCTCAGACCACAGGATGTTACACATAATACCTCCCAGCACCCAAGGAGGTGACACTCATTTAATGGAGCAGAGACTTTATTTCAAATGAAGGTCCAACAATACTAGTCATCTGTAAGACTATATAATAGTATGAAGGGTTTTTTTAGTCACTATGTCTACAAAAAAAAGGCAACAGGTAATAATTCTTGGGCAGGAACAGCAGCAGAAGAAAGTCAGATGCGTTTTTACAAATCTAGTGGAACTTTCTGAATTATTTCCTCTGTTACAGCTTTTATGAAGGATAAGAAATGATACCTGACTCCTTCAATCGTCAGAGATGTTGCGGCAATGTTTGTGGATACCACACATTTTCTGATGCCTGTGGGAGCTGGCAAAAATATGCTCTTCTGTTGATCTAAAATGACAGACAGTCCGTCAAACAATCTGTTGTGTTACAACGCTCTGACTTCAAACCACACCTCTAACACTGTGCTAACTTACTCAAACGCTTAGTGAAAGTCATTTGAATGACATTAGGAAGTGAATCACATAACGTTCTAAAATACAGATTCAGCATTATTTTAGTATATGTCAGAAATCAGGTAATATCTTTTTTATTGCCTGCATATCCAAGATCTTGAGATCAAGAAAGTCCAGCCCTACTGGATGTTTCCTAACCCAGAGCTTGGAAAGACAAACAAGATATAGAGTCTTAACAGAATCTTCATGAAGGATTTGAAGGGTTTTGACAATCAGCGCAAGTGAAGACGAATATAAAAAAATTCCTTTGTTTCCAGCAAATCATCTTTTAACATGCAACAAAGCAGCATATGCAGTTTCCATTAATTAATTTGGCTTTCCAAGGAACAAAAAAGGGAGGTGGAAATTCAACTTCCCCCTGAAATTTTCTCACTTCTTATACCTGAAAAATATTAAAACGTCTTTAAGGAAAATTCTCTTTTGTGTATTTTAAAATATCCAAATACAATGGCCTCTGAAAAACTACCATAAAATAAACAAGTATAAAGTATCACTCTTAGTCAGTAATCTAACACACATCATGGAGTAAGGAAGAAGCAAAACCTTTATTTTAGACAACTTTTCATTTTGTTCCCTCAAGAAGGTAAAAATATTCCTCCCTCTCTATAGATTGTTACCAGATCTTTCCTCTCAGCAGCACTTCCAGATGGAAATTGCTGCCCTGCTCTTCTGGACACTTATCCAGCCTCTTGGCATTCTACATACTGCACCCACATTTAAACATCACACGAGTTCATCTGAAAATACAGTGCTTGTGTTCAGGAAAGGTCAGAAGGCTTTTGTTTTTAACTCTTCGAAACTAACTGTGGCATTGCTGCCAAATACAGCAGCCTGATTCATTCTGATAACCTGTACTACTCTGTGTTGTGTAACACTGTACTACTACTACTACTACTACTATCTTCCCTCACGTGTCTGCTCCCACCACCAAAAACCTACCAGCAGTATCTTTTCCATATAAAGTAAACCGTAAGGACCTCTAAACTTTCAGTTACACAATATCCCTTTCCTACACTGGAGATCTTGATCCCTTGTGAAGCCGTTTCCAATGGATATGAATTTTAACTGGAGACTTCTGTACAAGTATGGAGGAGGCTTAAGTTTGATTCGTTCGTGACAGAAGATTGATCAGTTTACGAGCACCACAGAACAACCCAGAGCGCTACAGCGCTGTAGCAAATAGGCTAAGGAATGCCATTCTTTCCAATCACAACAGACACATTTCCTCAGGATACTGTTTATAACAGCTCCTGCAGTTAACATTTATGTGAACTGAGTTCCACATGACGTTATACGCTCTTACCTGTTGACATTGACCCATACAACGGTAAGATAAGCAGGCCTTCAACAGACCGGTCATGTACTTCATACCGGTAATCAATAGATTCTGCTTTCTTGAAAAGTAAGTCACAAGCTCTTTCTATCTCAAATTGACCTAAAAACCAAACAAGAGCATTTAAGCAACCTATGTTGCTACCACTCTGCCCTCCTAGTCTGCAACACCTTTAAACAAGATTGTTTTACCGTTACAAGAAAGAATTAATATTTAGGAAAGGTAGTTTAGGAGGTGACATCCAGTCTTTCCACAGTGCCTCTCACAAAAGCTTTTCCTTAAAAGATGACTGTCTAAGTGCCTGGGTCATACACTGATGTAGGTTTTTGCAGCTAATGAAATTTTCCCCTTCCTGAATGGTCAGCAAAACAAAACATGTAGACAACAGAGAGTAAATCTGGCAAAGGGAGAAAAGTTCATATGCAAACTTAAGTTAATGTGGTTTTTTTTATCTGATCTCATATATCTAAACATGCTCTGAAAACTATCACTTCACAGGACTATGTGCGTCAACCTGCAACTTCCCCTTCTCTACTCGCTGCTCTGGGACCAAGCAGTCACTGGAAGGGTGTCCTGTTCTGCTGGCAATGCCACGCTTCACCCGGAATAACCATTGGTTGTTGAAAGAAAAACTCTCACCTGTCAGGAAAACCAAGATATCTCCTTCTGGTTCATTTAAGTGGATATCCAGTGTCACTTTTACAGCCTGAAACAAACAACACACAAGCCAATAACAGCTGGAATCTTACTTATACTTTCTAAAACTCAGTACTAACCAATTTTCCCTATATCCTGCAGAACACAGCAGCTAATTCTTGTGGTCTTTCACAGATTATAATCATGCCAAGAAGACACAACACCCCACAGAGACAAAGTAAAACAGCCCAGACCTCTGTAACGTATGCAGAGCTGCCTACATCCCTTGGGCTGAGCAGGTTGCAGAATATCTCCTTGACTGGGTAACTTCTTCCAGGAATATGCAGCACTGAGCAGTGTCCAAAGAACTCCGAGAGCTTCTCTACCTCCAGGGTGGCTGACATCACCACCACTTTCATGTTCGTCTTCCTGTTTGATGGTTTCTTCTGTAGGAATAGTTTCTTCAGCAAACCAAATAAAATATCCTAACAGAAAAAAAGAAGCAACTTATATTACGGCTCCAGTTTTTTTAGAAGTGCCTGATGAACTTGAAGGGATTGATTTTATCCCACTGATATAGTGAAGACAGAAAAATCACATCTTCAGGGCCTAAACACTCAGAATAATACATAACCTTACCCTGGTCATCTTTTAAGTATGCTAATTGGTTTCTAGAATTTAATTCATTTTTAATGAGCTCTTCTCACAGCCTATAAACAGAATCAGTGTAACTTCATTTTTATACTCTCACAGTCAAGCCATTTTTAGGCAGTTACTTCAGACCCATTCTAAAAAGTCATCACCTTAGTCCACTGTAAGTTACCTGAGTATGGACCCTCCTTTGTTGTACTATTTATTGTCATGACTTCAGTAGTTTATTTTACTCCACAGTGCTCTGGATTAAAAAACTGTTCCTTTTAGTTAGACACAGGTGAAGGAGCAATGACTTCTTACACCACCCTAGCTCAAATATTTGGCAACACCCTCAGATGCTCGAGGGCAGAACGGGGATTCAGAACCCTTCTCCCCAGCTGGACCAGTAGATTAGGTTGGTTGACACACAGCACAATCTCTTGAGGACTAAGTGACTCAAGTCTCGCTTCGCTTGCCACAGAAGGGTCAGAGTGACATTTGATAGCTCTTGGTACTTAGGTCAGCGTAGATACGTCCATGACCCCAAAAGCCACAATCTCTTTGCACAGTCATACACACACCCTGAAAAGCATAAGGCCTTTGAAAGAGATATTTCAGGGTTTTGTTTATTTGCGTGTGTTTCGTTTTTTTTTTTAATTGGGATTCTAGAAAATTTCTGTTCACCATGCTGGCTTCATATTCCTGGAAATTTGGGGAAAGGATCCAATACCCAGCCAAGTTTTAACAGCTTTCAATTGCAACAACAGCTACAACAATTCCAACAGGATTACAGGCTGTAATTTTCAGATTATGCAGCATGTAATAAATGAAGCAGCAATTCCACGGTCTTAGAATAGCAAAAGGATAAAGCAGGTCCATGGAAATTCAGCCAAAACCCTTAAGGATTGCTCAAAAGTGAAAGAAAAGTGTAAGCAGATCTCAGGAAAGGAGAAATAGTGACCCAAGAGGACAGATATTAGGTGATACTCACAGTGCTGAGGCTCCGCTCATGGGCTTCATCCAAAATTATGATACTGTACTTGCTGAGAACAGGGTCTGCCAATATGTGCCTCAACAAGCAGCCATCGGTCATATACTTGATGGCAGTATCCTGAGGGGTTTAATTAGACATTTAGCTCTTATTCTGGATTATTACTTCAAAGTAAACATTGGTACATAGATCACATATATGTGCAGAACACACACTGAGATTGCATCACAGGTGTTTAAGCACCGCATCACAGGTGCTCGGCAGTTTCATTTGTCAGGTGTTCAAAACACTCAAGCAATTGTGTTATATGATACAACTGCAGCTTCACCAAAGCTGGGACAGGTGGCTTCCCAAGGCTCCGAGCCCTTTGGCCCACAAAGCCCCAGGAGAGGCAACAGGGCCGTGCCACTCCATAGCGAGACCCGCAGGCAAAACACTGAGCCGCAGGCCACGGACCCCACCACACCCTGCCATGACATCACCTGCAGGAACACAGCCCTCAGAGCCCTACCTCGGTGGTGCAGTCATCGAAGCGGACCTGGTACCCAACGACACTGCCCAGCGAACAGCCCATCTCCTCGGCCACCCGCTGAGCCACTGAGATGGTGGCAACGCGCCGGGGCTGGGTGACACCGATGGCCCCATGCTTGGCGAGGCCTATGGGGAGACAGAGAGAACAGCAACGCTGAGTCGTGCTGCTCACAGTCAGTTCGTACACAGGTACCTACATAACACGCGTACAGTCAGAGGTTCTTTTTAGTTTAACAAGGCTAATCAAGCCACCTCCTCTCACCGCTTGCCCATCTGTGGTGCATGAGGCACGGACCCCGAATGCTGGTGCAAACAGAATCGTTTATTCATGCAGTTAGCTACTATATATACTCTTACATGCTGTTAGTCTCGTGATTTACAATTGTTTTCATGAAGCCCAGTTAGACAGCTCTCTAACTGGTTAGCTATAATTTTGTCGTTACCTTCCTTGCAAGAGGTGGTCATTCTTCTTTCCCGTTATTTATGACGTGCAGCTGTAAAAACAAACCTTGACTTCTTAATTGCTTCACATTCTTCTCACAGGTACCTTGTGTCTTCCCACATTCTTTCTCGCAACGCTCTTGTTTTTACCCAAACTCACACTTGATCAAGAGGCCTGTGAAATAGTACATTCTATAGTTTCCCACAGATTAATTTTTCTCCTCCCCCAGTGAAATCTATGCCATAGCCATGATGATTTTACATACCACCCACAGATTTAGAAAGCTTAAATTAAGAATTAGCAAATAACCAGTGAAGAGTTCTTTGATAAAAACATTCCTAATTTTCTGAGGTATGACTGCATAGGAAAGAATCTTTCTGTCAATTGGAATCTTTTGTCTTTTATGCTTAGCGATTGTTAAGCAGAGCAAGGTATTTTTCAGCAGTGATAAAGTGAAAGCTTGTCCTTTTAGGTGATATCTGAAGATGAAGATTAAACTGTAGTGAAGATAAGTTACCTACCCAGTACCCACTTTAATTACATTTTGTATTTATAATATTCTGCATTATTCAGGAAAAATAACATAGAATGAAATAACCAAGTAATAAATTTTTTGTCTGACTATTTCCAAGTAATGTTCCTGAATAATATTTTTACTTTAAGTCTGATTTATGTGGTTTGTGTTCAGCATATCAAGGTCATTCTTGTATGCTATTTTTGAATTCTACATAGCTGAAGTATGGTTATTTTGCTTATAGTACTTGGATCTTATCACTGATATTCAGCTTATTTGAAGCCACAGTGAACACTGAGATGATAGTTTAGGGGGCATTGCCTCACAATAGCTTGATTTTTAAAAAATATTTTTGCACTGAAATTTCTGTGAAAAATGCATCCTAAGCAAGATTCTGTAAAACATGATCAAACATGAAGCAAGAAACTTCCTAAATGATGGACATGTATCATGTATTGCTTGAAATTACTCAAATATATTAGAAAGGGCGAGTTGGCTCACTTCTGCAAAAGAGATAGAGTTTGCTCTATGTTTATCAGCTGAAGTGAAGTGTCATGAAGACAGGACTCGTGACAGGATCTACGCCAGTGGCTGAAGATACCAAGGATGCTGGATTACCTCATGAATTAGGTGAGTGGTTCTGATTCAAAGCTCCAGTTCTTTCAAAAGTGCTTATATGTCTTTGCAGATCTTTCTGTGACTCTCCTTGTGTTAAAAATAACTTTGGGGAATAACTTCTGAACCCTTTGGGGGTATTATCGTGCTATGCAATTGTTTGACTGAGTGCTGTCCACAGGCATTCATATGGAGAAAGGTGCAGCCTTCAAAAAAAAATTGGAACAATTTCTTTAGTTCATATGGATGGTATGCTGACATGTATTATTCAGTATGTTTCTGAGTTGGTGAATGCTTGTTAACTGCAATAGGAATTTAAAAAAAAGTCCAAATTTTGGATGCATGAACAAGATAATAGTTTTCAAAGCCGTTCAGTGTGTGTTGCTGACAAGTTGCCATAAAATTTAATAGTATGGGTACTCCAAAGTTAATTACTAAACTCTCAGTTACTGTTCTTGAAGCTGGGAAAACTTTGATGTTGATGCTGTGGTTTGACCTCTTTGATACTGTTGTGACAGATACTCCACCCAAAAATTCCTTTTGTGAGGCAAATATTTTAATTCCTGAAAAAAATAATCTCCTTTCGAAAGACACTCTGAAGTCAATACTATGGCTCAGTGGTAGATAATTTCCCACATCATTCTGTCAGGACATGTTATCATCAGTAACATTTTACAGATAAAAGTTTGAACTTTCTCAGCTTCATCATTTGCATGGGAGGTCCCAGATGCTTGTTACACCTTGTCAGCTAAACTCCCAGATTGGCTCTGTGACTTACATCCTTTCTGCAGAGTTATATAACTGTCCTCTTACATGACAGTAGTTATATTCTGTGATTCTGTAACCTTTTGACCCTCCTTACTTATAAACATGATGTTGTGAACTCCCTCAGTGTCTTGGTGGAAGAAAAGCTGGGGTTTTTTTCCAGAGCGGGAGTAATTTTCGCAGCAGTTTACTGTTGCCTCTCAATTTTTCAGGGCTCCCAGACCCCAGTCAGTGTGACTGGATGCAGTGTGCATGTAGCTGGCTCTTTCCTGTGAAGTGCAGAGCCATCACCCTGGCCTGAGTGGCTCATGGGGAGGCTGTGATCTCTGCTGCAGTGAGCAAGGAATGAGAGAAGGGAACTCACGCATTGTATACCTCTGGCAAGTACAGAGAAGCTCTCTAAGCCCTTTAATCACTGTTTCTGGAAGGCTAATGTAATGTCCATGAAAAGCAAGCTCAAATTTAGGATAATGAAAGTTATGGCTACAAATTATCCACTGTGAAGTGGATCAGTAACTGGCTAAACAACAGAGCCCAGGGGGTTGTGATCAAAGGCACAGAGTCCAGTTGGAGGACTGTAGCTAGTGATGTTCCCCAGGGGTCAGTGTTAGGTCTAGTCTTGTTTAGCATCTTAATTAACAAGCTTGATGAAGGGATGGAGTGTACCCTCAGCAAGTTTGTTGATGATATGAAACGGAGGAGTGGCTGGCACAGCAGAAGGCTGTACAGCCATTCAGCGAGATTTGGACAGACGGGATAGCTGGGCAAAGGGGAACCTCATGAAGTTCAACAAGGGCATGTGTAAAGTCCGGCACCTGGGAAGGAATAGCCCCATGCACCAGCACAGGTTAGGGGTTGACCTGCTGGAAATCAGCTCTGTGGACAAGGACCTGGGAGTCCTAGTGGACAAGAAGTTCACCATGAGACAGTGATGTGCCCTTGTAGCAAAGAAGGCCAATGGTATCCTGGGGTGCATCAAGAAGAGCATGTGTCGCGGTCTGGGCGCCAGCGTTCGTACCGCCTCCCAAAAGGGAAGAGGATTGAGGGCAAGGCAAGACACTACCCCAACAAGCTCGGAGGCAACCACGGAGATTGATGAGCA
>JAVSBS010026575.1:0-75301 GCA_033124195.1 Coracias cyanogaster | reverse complement strand
ATTCCATGAAAAACAAACTGCCCTCAGGATAAATGCTCAATTACACTTGAAAGCAGGGCTGCTATATCTTATAGAGAAACACCTGAGCCTCTCCAGCAATACTGATGTTAGCTTAGACCCTGCATACCAGCTGTTGCCATCAGACACTCAGCAGAGCACTTGGTGAAACTTTGGCCCCATTCCCATCACCCCTCTCCTGTTTCCTGGCACTTTTTGCTTTCCTAGCACCAAAGCACAGCTTCTCCCAGGGTCTTCAGGCAGTGCATCACCGCAAACACAAGTGGTGCCAGAGTCAGGAGAGGTGAAGAAAAGGGCTAAAGATTAACTAAACAGTTGCCCAGGGCTACAACCCTAAGTCCAGTCTCTCACCAGCAGTGACATATGCCAGGCTGTATGAGCACAAGCCAGTCTCCAGGCCAGTTTTTAGACAAGGTGCAGCATGGTCTGCCTGCAAGCTGTATTGCCCCTCCAGAGCCTGGGATGTGTGGCCTGCCAGTCCCATGGGGCAGTTCCTCTTCTAATCCCAAAAGGGGGCTGGGCCTCTCATTTCTACCAGCATTGTGTCTGCACAGAGGGAGAGATAATAGAGGGACAGAAATAACCCACCAGTAGCCACATTTGACATCATGTGGTTGGATGTGTGACCACAGCATGGGGCATGAGAAGAATACTCTATCCTCTTCTTTTGTACCAGCTACCCAAAAACCTAGCACACTCACAGAGTAATTAATTTTGTTTCATGCAACATAAGACAGAAAAGTTATCACTGCTTCCATTTCACACATGGACAAGCTGAGGTTCACTGTGGGCAATCAGAACAGCCTGAAGCAAAATCAGAGCAACCAAGAACTGAACTGAGGACTCTAAATCTTGTGCCTTAACATCAACCTTTCCATTCTCAGCACGACCTCCTTCCAAGCTGAGATGCTACTTTTCCATATTCAGGGGTATTATTTTCCTCCCTAGAGAGACCTGAAGGCTGAGCTGGATTCTCTCTTCTTTCTCTTTGCTTAGAGGTAAAAAAAAAAAAAAAAAACAAACCTCCACAAACACACTCTAAAGGCAGCCTTAATTTAATCCCAATGTAATTCTCGCTGCTCTTTCTTAATCCTTTCACCTGTGAGATAATTGCCAGCATTCTGGGAAGAACTCAGCACTAACCATAGACTTGCATAAAAAGAGAAAAAGAACCAGATAAAACAGACTAAAGGAAATCATGAGGCCTGAATTAACCATGCACATACCCATCCATTCCAGACACCCTGCTGAACTAGCCTCTTTCACAACAAACAAAAGTTCCACTAGTGGGAGAAGAAGGCCATGGAGAAGACGGCCCTGAAAAGTCATGTCAGTAAATGAAGGCTTTAGTCTTCTCCTGTGTGCACTATGGAACAAGATGCCACAAAAATCAAAGATCCAAAATAAGCTACCAATAGTAATATGTAGCTGCCTGATATTCAGAAAAAAATAATGTGTATAGGGATATCTTTCCAGTTCATTCTGTCCTGAAGACCATTGTTCATAGAAGATTGCTCTCCCACAAGTTTATCTGGGGCACTCCTCCCAGATAAGAGTATGGATGTTTCTACTTCACTTCCCTCTGTTTCCTTTCCCATTGATTCCATTTGCCCTTTTTCCACTGCTGATGCTACACATGCATTCTGCTTCCTCATAACTGAAAAAAAAACCATCTACACTCCTTGACTATTTAAGTACTCTCTTTTCCACTTGTTCTTAAAATTCATGCCTTCAGGAGAAACCCATATTGTCTCTGTGCGCTCATATGTACTTTCCCAGCAAACTCCTTACACAGTACACTTAGGGCACCTCTGTGTTGTGGGGTTTTTTTATTCTGTAGAATAAAAATATGAAAATATGTGTTGTTCCCTTTGTAAAATATGATTGTTATTTTTACAGACATGTACGTGTTTATCAACAGATAAATATAGTTTTAATCTTCTTAGAGAATTGCTTTAGCAAGTGGAATCTAATTGGGAGAGTCCTTGGTAGAACAAGCAAGTTATCTGGTGGTTTATAAGATAGATTGCACTGGTGCTTACAGAAACAGGAATGGACAAGAGAACCATGGCATTTACTGCCTGTTCTCCTCCAGCTCTCTCCATCTCTCTGTGTCTCTGCTTATTCAACTGTAAAACAAGGAAAACAAATAATTAACCTTCTTACAAGCTGGATATGAAGCTGAATGATAAAGCTTTGTACTCATTGTCTGTTGTTTTCAGGACACTCTAAGTGCCAATGAAGCAGCCTCCTTGTGCAGTGGTGAAGGGCTTTTGTCCACACTCCCCTGTCACAGAGGTACAAAGGCCCCGACAATTTGCAGAGAAAGCCAATCGCAGACTGAAGAACACATCTCTCACTTCTGACCCCTATCCATTAAGCCTGATGTTATTTAGGAATGTACTCCAAGCATTTTTAAGACACTTACCAGGACAGGAGGTTGGTGGGATGTCGACATGCTATATGCACACTGCTGATGACAAACAATCAGCACAGAAAAAAGTATTTTTTTCAGAAGAATCGCAGACAGATAGGGCTGGAAATAGCATAGCGGAAAAAGCAACCATTCATAAAAGTGGAGGTCATAATTTAGCATCTCTTAAAATGAACGGCTGAGAAATGGTCAACTGGAAATCTCAGCAAATAGAGCTGTAACAAGCTCAAGGCCAGAAAGAAGGGAATTGGTGTCTATCCACTGAGCACATCAATAGGAAAACTTTTAAAGAGGTTCCAAGCTCCCAAATCAGTCAGATGGGAGAAGAGTCAGAGAGAAAGTGATTCCTGAAATAAATTTATTTTCAGTTATTTTTGGAAAAGGAGACAAAAAGGAGGGAGGTTGGTACATTGGAAAGCCGACAGAAATCATTATTCTCTATAAATTGCTTTGACATTGTATAGGCAGTGACCTTCACAGCACTACCAGTTTAATGGCATTTACTTCAGCAGTAGCTGATTTCACTATTAAACAGGGATGCATAGCACAAGATTACACAACTAAATCACTCTTGTAAATATTTAATATCATTGCCTTTCTTTTTTTCCTTTTTAACACATCACTATCAAAAGCAGAGCACACAGTAGAAAACACATTTATTTATTCTATCCTGGAAAAAGCTTAGTGCTCATGCATTTTATCTATCTAGTTCTCCAAATGACTTTGACACTTGAAAGCCCTCGTGATCAAAACAGTTTGAAGGAAGGCAATTTTGCAACCATTTAAGAACTGATTTCATGCACTGATCAACATTTACCAAACTTGCCTGATGGAATAGCATAAAGTTTAACCCAGCAGATTGATAGCAAACACCTGAAGGAGAAAATTAGTAAGAAAACTACACTGGTTTAAATAGAAGTACCTTAGGAGACAAAGAGAGAGAAAAACAGAGATTATCTCTCCACTTTTTTCTTCCCTTCCCTCATCAAAGAAAAAAAAAAAAAAAAAGAATCAGAATTTGGGAAGTCAGAGTGACCTGGCACCAACTACTTTTGGCTGACAATACAATAGGTACATCCACCACATAACACATTCATTCAATTATGGACATACAGTGCAGCATGGCAGGAAATGAAGTGTCCACAGATTTCTCTTAAAATACATCTGTTTTAAAGATGGAGTCAATAGATACAACAAATAAAGCAGAAGAATATAGCAAAGAAAAAGTACTAGTGATGTCTCCAGTATCTAGTAATACAAAATTGAGTGCGAAATTGAAACACTAAGCCTGGAATTGAGTATCTTAAATATATCAAGTCATTTTTAAAGAGAGTCTTACAATTTGTATATTCTGATTTTTCCAACTTCAGGAAAAGAATTTTTCCATAGTCTGTCATAAATGATCTGTCATATTGTGGCAAAAACGCTATTCTGTTCAAACTGCATATGATCAATGCCAGAAAGTGTTCTTTACGACAGTACTCCAGGAGACGGATAACGAAAGTCATGCATCTTTTCAGCAATTTAGCAACAGACGAAAAATGAATCAATGGATATTTAAGACCTGAACAAATTCTGGGGGAAAAAAATAATTTGGTAAGCTGAGGGATAAAAAACACGTAGAGAACAGCTTGCCCCACATGCCTACAGATTTCACTGAGACTGTCTGTGGAGTAAGACTATCCAAAATAAATACATGTAGTTGAAAATAGTCAGATTATGTGTAGTTGAAAATGGTCAGATAAACCTATTATTTGGATGATGGAGCTGGCCAGTCCTGCATGGCACTGGTGCCTGAAACGCATGTGCCCTTGTCAGAGCTGGGAAATGCAAATGCACGGCGATGCTAGGTGCTGCCCTGGGTTTTAGAAATGCTTGCAACATCTTTAATGCAGAGCTAAGCGAGAGCCTGTAATCCCTGTGCTGCGCTGCAGCAGTGTGCTCTCCCCTCGCAGGACAAGCCAACAGCTATACAAGATCCTTTTATCAACATTCACAGGGCTGGAAAATAACTGTTCACAGTTTGATTCCCAATGTTACCAAGTAAACCAAGAACTGCTCAGAGAACTGGCAGCTGAATACACATGTAAAAGACAAAGGTTCTTCACTGATATTTATTCTAGCCAAGTTTTAATATTTCAAGGTTTATAGCAACTAACACTTTACATAATCAAATGTAATTGTCTGATCCCAGCTGGTGATCAGCACATTCATCATCAACCTGGTCATTATTAATATACGAGTAATTAGTGGGAGTAGAGGTTTGTGCTTTATAACACTGGCTTAATACAATTCCACCGTACCTAATAACACCACAGCTCCTTTTAAAACACAATTATTTTAACATTCAAATTATACATTTTTGTTACCACTACCAACAACCACCAATCACAGAGACATATGATTTTAGAACAAATACTGAAATTTTTTTTTAGAGGCTTCAGTAGAAAGAATTTGGTCAATTAAAAGGAACTGTGTTTTGCTTTAGAAATAACATGTCCCATAAGCAGTTCCCCAATCAAACTGTGATTTGAGAGAAAAGCTTGTTTAAAATGCATGCAATTGACAGGATCAAATTGTAAACACTTACCTACATATACTACATACATTCTTCTTGCTCTACTGTAGAAGAGAAAGTGATATCTCAGGCACCACGGTGTGGTACTGCTCGGCAAATGCTACTGCCTTTTTTAATGGTGACAACTGTGTACACAAATACTCACAGAACCAGTTCTGCTTAAAGCTTTTCCCCACAAAGCAGTGCTGGTAAAGGACTGCTTGCACCAAATGTTTTGCTGTCTTTTGCTGTAATAAGAAGAGAACTAAGGCCAACATTTAGTGAGAATGATCCAGAAACCCTCAGATTAGTGTTGGAGCAGTCAGATTCTTCCCTGCACTATTTGTTTTATATCAGTGCACTTCTTCTGCTTTGATAGCAGTTATACCACAATAAAATCATTGCAGTACAGTAAAGAATATGGCTCTTAATAGCATTACTTCAAACCTCTTGGTATACAAAGCATATCTAGTGCAAGTTCTACATCTCACAGAAAATCCTGCTAAAACAGAATTTGGGGACTTTATCCTTGGAGGTACACAACACATTCCCAGGTGTAAAACACCTTTAATTTCTATGGGCTTCACCGGCTGTTTAGCGAACACGGTACTTTAAGGACAACAATTTGCAGGATAAGTCATCTATAACCTTTCAAAATAAAACAGCTTCAAAACCAAATGAATATGTTACAATCTGGATATGTATTGAATACGTTACAATGCTGGATTCACACCTGATTCCTTGCTCTCTGTAGTGGTATTTTCTACTATCTTCCTTTATTTCATAGCCTATCTGTACTGATCTCTATTTGGATACTTGCACTCAGAACTATCAAGGCTCTTGAAACAAATGTGGAAATGAAAGCCAGCATGAGAAGGAGCTCTAGATCCATGAAAGAGGTGAGTATGGCTAAATAAACAAAAGGTAGCGAGTGTCACAGGAAGATCAGCAACTAGCAATGGTGCATTGCCAAAATCAGAATGAAAAAACAGAATACTGATGTTGGGGAAAATTGTACACCATTAGACATGACTTAATAACTGACACAGATGATACTGGGTGAATTATACCAGACGATTTGAGAAAGCATGACCTTCTTCACAGCACTAGTTTTACAACCATTTGTAGGTCATGTTATCCACTAATCTCTAGTCAAAATATTTACTACCTGGTAAAGCACTGCAAATAAGGCTGCTGCACTTACTCTTAACGTATAAGATCTAGCTTACATAGCACACATTTTCTAAACTGTTCAATACCTAATGTTACCACTCTGGTCCACAAAAGGCCACAATGAGCCTTAAAACAGGAAACTCCCCTCTTTCACTGGGTTTCAAATTTTTGCAGGGCTGTCTGATGTGACAGGGGTCTATTTCAGTTCCTGATGGCATTATCACCACTTTGCTGCATTACCATAAAGCCCAGGAAATAAGCTATTACCCACCATCACTCCTCCCAAATGTTATCACAGAGAATCATGCATTCACAAAACAGCATTAACTGTGAGAATTAAGAGTCCATTTAAACTGCAGCTGTTCCTCCATTCCTAAATAGGTTCTTAGATCAAAACTTCTCCCTGACTGGTCTCATTACCAGTCCCTTTCAACTGGAAGAAGAAAAGATTCACTTTTTAAAAATTGTATTTTTTTACAGATAGTGCTCCTCCCCTGTATTACAACAACCAGAGAAGTAACATTAAAATGAAGAATGTTTTCAAAAATACAGTGCATATTTTAGTTTTCAGAATTGTGAGTTGAAATTTTGCCTTCAAATCGCCTCTGGCAACAGAAATGAACCTGTAATTTTGATTCGCTATTTCTAGCTATTTCTATTTTTATTTCCTTTTCAGAATCTCAAGCTTCAATTATTTAAGGGAAAGATATTTTGTTTCTTTTTAATGATGATATTACCTCTGCACTAAGGGCTTTCTTTTAAATACAAAACCTAAATCCTGGATCTAATATACATGCTGGTGTTCCTTTCACCTCTAAATTCATGCCCTAGAAAAATCCACAACCTATACTCTGATATTATCAACAAAAACACTGCTTATTATGTCCCGTTTTCCTCTCTGCTTCTTTGCTTCTTTATCACTGTCTGTTGGAAGGGCTCCAATCTGCAGAGAAATCAAATCTAAACTGAAAAACCTAAATGCCAGGAAAAGGCACAATGTCTCTTTAAGAGTCAACAGTAAATTAACTTGCCCATAAGAGTGCAATAATTAGCAGTTAGTAGCTTATTAAAAGGATGGCAAAGGCCAAGCTGCCATCTGGGATCTCCAGTTTCTTGTGATTGTTATTATGTCAAGATGTGTAACTTGCATTAGCTTTCATGTCACTGTGCTTGCCCTTACTTTACATGTAAATTTTAATGAAAGATACAGCACTTTAAAAATCAGATGTCCATCAAAAGTGCTATTAGTCTGCCTTTTACAAAGCACATGGCCTGTTTTGCTGCCTCTGCATCTCTCCACACCACTGAATGCCTCAAATGAAGAATTTAGAGGAAGAAAAAAAAAAAAAAAAAGCCTTTCAATGATATCAATTAAATATTCACTTTGGGCAGACAGAAACCTGAGCCTCATCGAAGACAGAGGACTACAATACAGCATAAGAGGACAATATTTTAGCTCCTGTTTACACACAACACAACCACAATGCCTTTAACTCTCACAGGAATCATTCTTCTTAATAAAAATGAAAGCCAACGAAGAATCGGCTGCTTATTCACACATTAGAAAGACATAGCTTTAAAATAAAGTAGAAAGCAAGCATGTAGGAGAAAATAAATTACCTATAAACTACAAAATACTTAACACATTATTAAATATTTTATGCATACATATTATTTGTAAACATGCATGCTTATATGCACAAACAAAAAATATTTTACCAGAAATGTCCTATTTAATGTCTCATTTGTCTGCATTCATAAATACATTATGAACGTATAAAAAGAAGAATGGTCATAAGACATATATTTGTTTGTGTTAGCTGATATTCAACATTTAAGTGACTTCATTCACCAAAGTTCAGTAAATGTCATCACCTCTGGAATATAAATAAACAGGATGAATGCCTTGCAGAAATGTCCCCCAATATCTTACATTCATCAACTGTCAATCATCTCTAATTAGACTTACAAGAATTGTATTAAATATTTGTTTCTTCCCCAAATAAAATATGAAATCAGCAGCAAAAATTTGCATACAAAACATAATTCCAGAAGAATGACATCTACATTCAAGGGGCTTGGATTTTATCAAAGAGGTTTTACAGATTGGGCATTTGCTAACCATTTGCTTTATTTTTTAAGCAGTCATTAAGAGGAAAGTTAAAACTGAAAGGCAGCATCCTTAAAATAAGGCAGGATCTTATTCCCCACAGAAGGAAAACAAATCCAATATCACACGTATTTTTAAAAGTATTAAGGAAAAGGACTGTAAGTGTAGAAACTAAAACCAAACAGTATTGACATTTAAAACCCAAATATTAAGATATTTTGCAGGGAAAAGCAGAGCTTAGAAAGCACTATCAAGGCTGGCAAGATGAATGTAGTGTTGTTTTTCCCCTTATATAATTTGATATTTATAGAGCACAAATGATTTAATTTATTACTGATGTTTCACTTCAACATTTGTATAAAATTTTGGACACTCAGATGGACTTACTCATATTGCTCTCAAATCCTAACAGTATTACTGGTGAAAAAGAACTCAAAATTATTTTCCAGATCAGTAAGGTCCAGTCATTTTCTTCTATCTGAGTCCACAAATGCTATTTCATTTTTTCTGTGCCGTTACCTCCTGGTCAATATTACTGAAGAATTCAAAGAGCACTGAGAGCAATGCTGAACATTACAAGACTTAAAAGACCTACTTGGATTAAGAGCAGTTAGGACTAAGGGAGATTAGCTGATCTTGCAATACTGAGAACTACACAGGGAATTTGCCAGTAGTCTTTGGCCTACACAACATTAAAATATGTCCCACCCATGAAATATATGTGAGTACTCATTCATTTTTATCCAGCAATGGAGAAAAAACCTGCTTCGTGGTGAAAATAAGTGTGCAGCTCTGCCATTCTTCATCCCAAACACAGCTACTGCCTTAGAGGAAAAGCAGCAGCCTGCAGACTGCACAGACGCTACAGAGGTGTCCTGTGCCTATCCAGAAACCAGCCACACCTCACTGTCATTGTTTGTGTCAGAGCGGACATTTGGGACTTCTCAGTTCTTTGGGTGACTCCTGGGCCACTAAATTCTATGCGAATTTTACTATTACAGTTAAGAAGACACAGGACTTCATGCAAGGAAAATAGCAGAATCCCACCGGGAATACAGCCAATTTGGAGGCACAAACCTCAATAGAAGCCAGATCCAAACCAAGAGTGATGGTAAAACAAAACCTAGTACATATATGAGAATGTTGAAAGGTAACAAAAAGGCAAATTATTATTTCCTTAACAAAGGCTATCACGAGAACATATTCTAGGGAAGAACATGATTCCCCATTAACTCCAGTTCAACAGCAAATTAGAGTTGGATATTTATGATCTCCTTTGGTATCATTCACATGTGGGGGAGCGTTAGGGAAATAAACTCAATATAATTGTTCCTTAATTGTCAGTTCCTCTCCAGAAGAGAAGTCACATTCAGCAACTCATGCCAAACTAAATAAAAGCCCTCCCTGCTCATCATACATTTACCTCATCTCTGCAACCAGTTCCATACACGTAATAAAAACACAAACAATGCATATGTACTCAGTTCAGGTTAAAATGCATGTTGTACCAAGGTGCTTTCTGTACCTTGACTACTCCAGCCATTACCCCAGAACAGAACCCCTCAGCTTTCTAGAAACTTATTAAAAAAGTAATAAAATCTTCAGAACTTTTTAAAAAGGACAGATGCAGAAGAAGCCTACTTACTACAGTGGAAGCAACTAATGAAAGACTCGGTTCAAATGATGAATGACTTCTATATGTTGTGAAAAGCTTTTAAGAAACCAAATATATCATATCCTTCGGCTACGTACATAGCATGAGATACTCATTGCTGCTATGTTTTACTGAAAAATACAAGAATGCGAAAAAATATGAACTTTCCAGGTACAATCACCAGGGCATCTGGTACCACCTTCTCTGTGAGCTGAAGGCCATGAACAGGTTCAGAATTAGACTGCTTGAGCCCTCTGAAGGTAATACCATTTTTCATACAGAGAGATGGCTCTCTGATTAAGTCACTTGCCATAAATAGAGCTAAAAACTACACATAGCTGGGAATTGAAACAATTATTTTCACTCAAGGACACAATAAATTAAGTTTCAGTGCATATGAATTAATTGTGGACTATATATCGTAATCCTCATTCCTACAGGCTCAACTGGGAGTTTTGCTTCGGAAAAGACTTTTCAGTTTAGTCCTGCACAGACTGGCCTGCAGCACAAATGCCACCCAAGAAAAGAAGGGAGCAACATGAGTTGACATCATGCCATACAAGACTCGCCCTGATCTACACTGACCCTTAAATCACACTAAGCCATATATCAGCTAACTCAATTATTGGAGGCTGTGTTGAGGCACAGTAACATTTCGTATGGTGTGCTTACAGCTTTAGATTCTCACATTTTTTACAGTGTATGTATGTAATTATTATGTTCTGATGTTCACCTCTTGCTAAGAAGATAGTTCTGAGTACAGCTTATGTATTATCCTCCACCACCAAACTTCAGATGGAATAGAAAAGCTATGAAATTAAGTATTGGAATATTTTTTCAACCTCAAAACAGAGCAAATAATACTGATCACATGATGCACTCCATCACAGAGAATCCAACAATACAACCTTGTCAGAAGGCAGGGCTTCAGAAAGAGGAATTGTGAAAAGAGAAAGTGTTTAATATACCATTGTGCTTCCCCGAATTCAGGTATTACAGAGGTGATTACAGGAGACTGCTCGTGCCTCAGAGGAAAGTTATTATGAACAAATCCTCTAAGGTCTCATACTTCACAGTAGTACAATTAGTCATTTCATACCCCAATGTCTTATTGGCATGGACACACCCAACATCCTCTACTGTGTTCAAATCTTGATGATCAATAGATCAGATTCTTCAGCAGTGTATTTGTTGAAAAGAAGTATGCCTTATCATAATAAAACCTTTTAATCTCTCTATCTCATTGGAAAACAGGACAAAGAAATGGATTTTCCTCAAGCAGTGCTTATAATTTATCAATTAATCTTCACCCTTCCCTCCAGCCCAACTGGAGATCCATAGCAGGTTTGCAGCATTTTGCCTTTTTCACAGTTCTGATAAGGGATGGATGACTGCCCTCTGCACGCTAGAGATAGGTGTGAACTGCTGAAGAGCAAGCCTTACATGCCCTGTGCTGTACTGAGCTGCAAGGAAACAGACCTCTCTGTTCAGCAGTGCTGATCGCTTCTGTTTGCTCTGCAGCTTTTTGCAACTCAGTTTCTCTTTGAAAAACGTCTTTTCACTAAAAGAGAGAATGGGAAGCAGAGCTGGGGGAAGAAATAATAGCTCAAAAGACATCTATGATTGAAGGGTACTGGATAAGCCCTGAGTCCTGCTTCCATCAACACCAGTGCCAAAATTCCCAGCAGTGGCATCACTTCAGTGCAAAAGAACCAGCAGTACCAGCTCATCTGCCTCTGGCTTGATCTTGACTGAACTGACGGTCCCTTTGCACCTAGTGTTACCTGCCACAGACAGCCTGACACTGTGCAGCCCATACATAGTGTGAACAGGGAGGAAATAACATTTGTTAAGAAGGCCTCAAAGCATTAATCTTAAAAAATATTTCTTCCACAGTTCAACACAAAACAAAAGATTGTTAAGATATTTCTAAAAGTAAAGGCATTAAGTTCCAATGTGAACCACATTCATAAAAATACAACTTGTTCATTGACAAATGTTTTACAAGCAGTGAAGTCTTAAAAAGAATGTAATCTCTACCTTTACTTCTACCTACAGACAGGAAGGTGTGCGTCCAGTTAAGAGGAGGAACAAGAAGTGTGTCCATCATGGAGGAGGCAAAAGAGAAAAGAAGGAGGAAGCATAAAAACCAGAAAATTATGTCACTTGCCATTCTTACAAACACAAGAAAATGATCATATTTACGCAGCAGCCAAACCCCACAAAACACAGTATCAAGGCAAGGACAAAACACAACTAAAGCACAAAGCAAGGCTTAAACAATGGACAGTAAAACCGGCAACTGCCTGGTTAAGCCCTTTGGCTTTAATTTGATTTTCTACTGAGAAATGCAAACCCTTCATGCAATAGCATGCCAGTGATAGCCTCATTCCACATCAAATTCAAAACAGCAAGGGAAACAACAGAGTAGGACAGAAAAAAAAAAAAAAGAAATCTCATGGTAATATATTTGCTAAACACATTTCACCTACCAGAGCTAATGTATTTGTATATAATGTTGACATTGAGTATTTACTCACACATACACATTTACATATTTTATATCCATCATATTTTTATAGACAGTAAATATTTATCAGAAGGGAATATCTCTGAGTTGGTTGGCAAGAAAAGAGAAGCCACTGTTCCCTGATGCATCATGGATAAATAAGGGTGGCTCAGGTTGCCAGAAGCCAATAGTTTTCACACTTTTTTGCCAGGCAAGAGAGTAGAGAAAGGGCTGAGGACAATCACACAGGTCTGAATAGGTCATGCAAGTCTTTGTGAGCCAGCTGGGTTGCAACTTGTAATTCAAATGGTCAAGTGCATCTCTTTATATAATCCAGTGCTAAATCATAGACTACTACAAAGATATGGTCAGTGTTAGTGAAAGTGGCCGTGAAAGTTCACTGCCCTGATCACTCCCAACATGCCATCATCCTTCCTCTGCCAACAGAGCCTGAGGACATCCTGCATCCTGAGGACATGCTGAAGGGACCTGTCTGCTGGATGCCCCTTCAATAAGGATTTCTGAGCCATGAGCCCAGCTGAACCGTAAGTGGAGACAGAAGGAGCTCAATGTTTACCAGAGTTTAGCCTGATACTCCACATGACAAATACCATGGTCTTGACATGCATGCATAAAGACCCCAGTTTTCCTTTCCCACTATACAGGGATGCTAAGCAGTACAGAAACTGAAGAGTGAGTCCCAACTTCACTTCTGACTGCTTCCTAAGCTTTCATAACCTCAGAGCAGACATCTGCCTTGAACCACAGGCTAAAAACTGATTATGTCCTAAGCCTCTCTACATTTCACTGAGATACATAGAAACTATGTCTCTTTTATCGAAGCACCTAATTACCCTTGAGCCCTCACAAGCATTACATTCTATCTTCTTAACTCTTTGGACTGTCTAACCTCAGATACACATTCACTTAATGGCAAAAACACTGTTTTGTACATCTAGTCTAGGAAAGCCTAATCAGGTGTTACAGTCAAAACTCACATTTTCTCCCCACAGACAAATGGTTGGCCTGTGCAATAGTTGGCATAGTGCACTATGTGAACACGCCTCACATTAGGTTTTCAATCATTTCACTGCATTTGCAAGACTAGAATGCATCACCAGCACTGCTAACTCCTCCCTGTGTACACATCAGCAAGATGCTGATGCTGTCAGAGGAAAACAGAATCACCCCTCTCCTCACTAGCTTCTTGCTCCACATCCCACTAGCGCAAAATGAGACTAATGATCCCATCATGTCACAGCCAATAGATCTGTAACACAATCCAGGCTGAGATATTAAAATGTGAACTCTGGTACAGGCCTAGATCCTATTTGTAGCCCAGCCTAGGGTTAGCCCTGTTCTTCTAAACCATTCTGCTCTTTGCATATTTGAATATTTTAAATTGCAGATGCAGGACTTACAGGTCATTATATGCAATTTTCCTCAGGATTCATAATGAGTTAGGATCATGCCATGAGGGCTATTAACATATTTTTTGTAATAATTGCACTCTTAAAAATAAAGACCAACATTGAGGCCTACATTTACCAGGCAGAAGTGGGAGTCATTACAGCTGGCACAATAACAAAGAGATGGCAAGATAAAATAGTTATTGGGCTGCATGGAAGGGGGAAAGCATACCTCTTTCTGTCCATGGAATCGTTTCATGCTCCTTCCTGGGCACCTGAGTCCCAGGCTGACAAGTAGCCACGCACGGCTCACGGGATACAGGCAAGAAGGCAAATGGTTACAGTGGCACCCAGTAGGCTTAGATGCTTTTGTCATGCAAAGCCCAGCTCAGAAAAGCAGCAGGGACAATGCTCTTTCATGATCAATGACTGGAATAGAGAGAAAAGTCAAAGGACTTACCTTGTTCACCCATCATCAGGTGTGAGAGGCCTTTGAAAGAGAAAAAGAGAGAGAGAGAAAGAAGTAGTGAGAAAAAGAACAAAACAGAAGTAGCAGCAGCAATATTCATGCACATTGGTCACAGTCCCATACCTTTCAGGACTGGAGCTCACATACTTGACCTAGGGCAAGTATGGGTGTAGCACACAGGGCATACACATATGCAGGTGCTGCTTTCCACACTGAGCAGGAAAGCATCTGTCACAGGTAGAAAAAACCTCTTGGTGGTTGCAGAACTATGTTTGAGGTTCATCATATCTCTTGGAGAGTGACTCCAGAGGCACTGCACACCAGTATGGCTAAATGGGCTAGACAAGCCAAGGTTTGCAATGGGGCTCTGTACAGAGCATTCACTCCTCTAGAGAGCTGTAGAAATAACTTGTCCTCAGCTAAAGATTTAAAATTCAAGGCTACAGTGGTCAGTGAAAGGGAGGCCATGATCCCACTGCTTCTGCTTCAGATGAAACATCTGTGCTGAATGCATAAACACACACAGCTATCTTTGTTCTTCAACTTGGTGGCTCCAGCATGTATTTTTAAGAGTTGATCAACGCTGCTCACACTTACTAATTAGACACCAGCCCAGCAGACTTGGTAAGGACTAAAAAAAATTTATCCTAATGTACTGTTTTTAACACTACTCCATTTCCTTTCTGGGAAGAACTGGAGATTCAACTTCCAAGGGCAGCGTGTTACTTTATGGCTCTATAGCTAAAGCTACTCTTTGGTTTCATAACTCAAGATAAAGCCAGAAAGCAGCACAGCTCCCCTCACAGTGACAGTCACTGTCAGCGCTGTAGATCAGGGTGTCGTGGCCATTTGGGGTGCTCTAGTCTCTGTCTGATAACTCTTTCTGGCATAAACCTTGTTTGTTTTAATTAAAATCCATTTCTAGCCCCAATTTTCAAATACCTTTACTGGGCAACTGTATTCACACAAATATATCTTAGAGACTATTGCATATATTCATGCCCATTAAGCATCAACTGATCCATTAGTTGACTCATTGTGTGACACACAATGTCACAGAACTAACATAAAATCAAATCCTACCCACTCAAGCCGTGAGTGACCCATTTCGTATTTGGTTCCCCGACCTTCCTCCCTTAGCTTGATTCCTCCACATCTCCTACCTCTCACAGCACTTAGTATGGCAGGGATTTTGATATGCACATTCACACACACACACACACACACGTCCTATCTTAAGTCAGTTTATTAATCAAACAGGGCTGTGACTTTTCTAATTTCACGGAAACTGAGAGGTCAAACGAATTTATTAGAATGAGGATTTTCAACAAGCAGCATGCTGAGTTTGAATTTGTTTATTTCTCTCTCTTTTATGTATTTCCTTTGCATTGGCTGGAGAAATCTAAAATCCAGATCATCCCAAGAATATGTTCACCCACAGAGAACTCCAAGTCAGATAAGGGGATTAATAATTATACGGTCTAAGGAATGCAAATATCTTAATGTTCCTGAAGATTATTGTGGATTTAGAAAAATAATCAGGAATACAACATAGGTTTAGAATTTTTTTAGGGTTTTTAGCTATAAATAAACATAGCAGATTTGATACTGTAGGACATATTTCTGGTCTAAATTACAAGATATAATTTCACAGAATCATTTTGCTTTGCTAGCAGAGTGGGTTGAATTTGTGTCTTCATTTATGGCCACTGACCCCATCATTCTTGACAGGCAAATCTTAGGTCTGAACAAATGGGCACTTGAAAGTCACTGTAAAAGGCACTGTAAAAGATGAGTAGACAAAAGTGTAATTGTTAGGACCTACAGACTACAGAGACTCTGTAGCAATGGTGAAAAAGGAGAAAGGGCAAGAACATGGCACTATGACATGCAGTTGAAGCTGGCTGAAAAGGCATGGAACATCAGACGCAGAGTAGAGATAGGGGTCCCAAGCCTTCAGCCGCAGGGAAGGAAAGCCGTGGCTAAGAGGCACAGCACCAGCAGGTGCAGCTGCTGGGGATAGCAGGGGCCTTGTCCACTTGGAGAAACAGGACATTGACAAAGAGAAGTCTCCAGAAGGGTTCAAAGCAAGAGCCTGCATTAAACACCCTGAATCACACCATAAGAAGACCCCTTCTCCCTCCATCAGCCACAGAGGAGCTATAAAAATGTCACAGTGTCAGGAATGTCAACACCCCCTTTGTCCTCATCCCCAGAAGGCCAATGTTGTGTGTGCCCTATGTCTGTCAGGCACACCAGCCAGGTGCAGCCCAGAGCCCTTTGCCTGCAGTTCAGGAGTGAGCGCGCACCCCTAATGTACCCACCATTCTGGCCCCTGGTTTGGCCTTGGTTCAAATGCCTGCCAAAGAAAGTCTCCCTAAGAAATGTTCTGACTATTCCTGCTTCTTGACAAATTTGAAATACAACAACAGCTGTGGTATTGTATGTACCTCTTGATCTTTTAGTCCCAACTGGGCAACGGAGGTAGGGAGATTAATGAAAAATAAAGCCCTCAAAAGCTACTTTTTCCTTTTAAAACAGGAAGAAAAAGGAGGGTGGACTTGGAAATACAGTAAAAACCCAGTATTACCTCTTAAGTTGTCCATTGACACATATCCTTATTTTAGCACAGAGAACACCAACAGAATTCCAGATTTATTATTAGATAAAATAATATAAATAATGAAATGACATATCAGCTTTTCTCATCTGAAAATTTTCCTCCCTTGCAATTTAAAGTAGGAGTGAAAATGAGCATATTTATCTCCAACAAAATGTCATTAACAACCAAAACTTTCAACCATTGAGATCTAAAATCTGTGACATTTGCAGCGTGTGTAACAAAGGCTCCAAATTAGTCACAGTAAAATCAACACAGAAAACATAAACTGACATCATTTTCTCACCTTTAGATCAGTTTCAGGACATGACAAGACACTAAAATGATTTTTAAGTGATAAAAATCATAGCTGTCTCAAAGTGGCATCGGGTAGCTCTTCCTATTGGACTACAATAATTTAATAGGGCATCCAGCAAGCCAATGCAAGAGGTATAGAGAGCTGTTCATTCAGACCTGCAAACTAGACTGGGAGGGATGCCTTTCACAATGTTATTTGGGAATCAAACATAAAGGCCAGCAAAGCTTTCAGCAGGGTCAGGATGCTAAATGAACTCCCCAAGCCCCAAAGCATGTTATCCCCATATACAACCATTGCTTGTGCCCATAGTCATTGCATTCCAGGGGAATCCTGCAAGAAAATCTGTGTTTCCACCCAAATGCTGGTGAAACATGCTTCCCTTTGAAACTTAGAACTGTTCAACAAGAAACCCTGATTAAAGACTCAGGGCTGCAAATCAGCTAGTGTAGAACTGGGAAAACATTGACACAAATCTGCATGGGCCACATTGGTCAAGGGGTTGTGTGCTTTTTCTAAATCAATCAAGTCATTATTATAATAATCTACTGGCTGGGAACAACTGCTGCAGAAAAAAAAATGGTGGGTAGCAAGTACTCTGCGGAAAACCTCAGAATAAATAGTTTATCTTCCTGCAAACAAATTTTATGTCAAAGTCAGTAATCTGGTGACTTGCTATTCCTGAATTTCAAACGTGTGACAGTAAGGACAACCTCATGGCTTCAGAAGAAGGCTCCGAACAGGTTTCTTAGATAATAAGCACCTGCTTGTGCTCAGCCTCTGCAGCCCCACCTTCTTCAGACCTTCAGCAGTAATGTGAACAGAAAGTGGCCTGCTTCTTCAGAACACTGGTTTGTTATTAAAATAATACGTCCATTGCTGAGGGCAGACAGACATACAAACTCCGCTCTCTGGCCATGATTTATGCCTGCCACAACTGACTCTTTCTATTTAGGTCTGGGAGTTTTTTGATATTTCTTTAACCTACTACCAAACCAGTATTGTTTTCTTAAAGGATAATATTAATCTCCCCTGATCTCAAAGTAACATTTCAAAAACTACTTTTTTTTGTTTCAGTTGTGAACCATCTGCTTCCTATATCAGAATAATAAAATTAAGTGGCTCCAATTGTACAAAGTCTCAAGAGCCAACACTGAATTTTTACAAAGCCAGAGGGCTTCAGGATCTTCGGAATACAATGATATGAAAGCAGCGTAGTTAGACAGCAGTCCTCATCTTCAAGGGTTTACTAGGGGCAATTTTCAGGGTGGAGGAGAAAATGAAGAAAACTTTGGAGGCGGTTTGAGCCCCACCCCCACTACTCCCTCGCCCTCAGCACCACTTAGCAGTTAAAATAGAAAAATAAAGCCACAAAACCTAAGAAGGTGGGGAGAGCACAAAACACAGCTGAGAGTGACAACTGATTGCAGCAACAAAGGAAGATGGACTCCTTCATCTAGTTAATTATAGCTTGCCCCGTGTTAGTGGGCCCCTGCTCTGGGAGTGTGCATGTGTGCGTGCACTGCTGAATTGCTCTGTTAAGGGGGGCAGACTCAGTATTTCCCCTTTAATGATGCTGCCAGACGATTAGCCCAAAAGCTCCTAATGAATGGGAAGAGAGACTGCCAGGCCGCAGCAGCAACCCAGCTCTCCCCAGGGGCAGGCTTGCCCACAGAGGATCCTTTCCTGGGTATCAGGCTCCATGACCCATTCAAGCAATAACAGGGCCAGCTGCAATGTATGTCTGAGGCAGGGCACCGTGCCCTCTGGCCCAGGATATACATGCAAATCATTTATGGCAGAACTGAAGAAAGAAATCAGGCAAACCAGGGATTTTTCCAAAAATAAAATGACATCTACTAGAGAGAGGACCACGGAGCCTGTTGTTTACATCTCCTTTCCTAATTTCCTAAAACTAGTAATTCCTTAAGAAATAGGCCTTTTTTTTTTTTTTTTTTTCTACCCTGAGCCTCCTACTCCAGCCACACCAGCAGCTCCCTTTTCTAGTTAGAGAGGAGAGCTCATAAGACCCTTGTCTCCCACGTGGTCCTTCTTAAAATAGGCATTTGAGGTTTTCTAAAACCCAAAGACTTAGGATGACTCCCTAAGAGTCTCCATGTGCAAAAAGAGGACATTCTAGCAGGGCCAAAGGATGGCACTCAGAGGAAGAAGCAAAACCTTTATCTTAAGAGATGTGGAGAATGGATGAAGATTAAAAATCCTTCTGAGGCCTAGTTCAGACCTCTTACCTGCCAGGTCAGCTTTGACAAGAGAATGAACTGATTCCTTGGCTGCTGGCATACACAGTGCTTGTTTTTTCTAACTGGGCAAAGCAGTAGCACAGGCTGGGGAGCAGTCATTTTTGTTTGATTCAGCCATGATAAGCACAACAGCCAAGGGGCTGCTCGCAGGCGCCAGCAGCCAGGCCAGCCGGGAGTGCAGTTTCGCTACTGTAGCCGGAGGCCCACTTCCGATCCAATTACACACAACAGCTGTGCTAGCTCCTCTTTTCTTCCTCCTTTGCTTCCTCGGCTATCTAATTCCAGGATAGGTTCTGTCATTATCAGGGGCAGTGAGTCAGGGTGAGTGGCACCCACTCTGATTGATCAAAGGAATGAGAGCACGAGGTAGATGCCAAAGAGAAAGTCATTTGCCCCAGTATCTACGGGCAGAAATAGTGATCAAACCATGCTCTCTCCTTTCCCCTATGGCAGAAACAGCATTCTGATACGGCATGTGGCATATTCCTAGAAGTACTCACATCAGGAGGGCAACAAACAGAGTGATGTTTGAAAGCATGAAAATAAACTCGCAAGTGTTCACAAAGATGGCCACATGCACAAGAGAATGCGTGCAGGTAGCAAGACCTGAGGGTGAATGCATTTTATGGCTGACCTATAAGAAGACATGCATCACTGCAAATCAGAGCACATGATCCAGTAGGTGCACAAGTCGGGAAAATAAGAACGGTTAGGCATGGAATAGAGTTCTTCAGCTTGGAAAAAACATCTCTGACAATATATATGATAGAAGTAAAATCCCAAATAATACAGAGCAGGTGAGTGGGGAGTATTTTTTTCTTCCTATTTGTCAGAACATGAGGAGCAGGAGTCACTGAATGAAATTCTCAAGTAACAGGTGTAAAAACAAGTGAAAAAAAGTACTTTCCACATTTGAATTATTAAACAATGGGACTTGTTATTACAGGATGCTGTGGAGCTAAAAAATATAAGTGGGTTAAGAAGAATGAAGACCAGACATGTCCAGATAAATATGTCCATCAATAACTGTACAATGCTATGATCTGGATGCAGTATCAGGTCAGAAAGTCCTTAAAACAGTGACTACCAGAAACCACAAAGGTATATTAGGACAAGACCAATGCTAAGACAGTTTCTTAAACTTCTTCCAAAGCATCCACATTCATTAAAAAGACTCTTCTGGGCTAGACAAATTCTTGCTCTGCCCCCAGCAATCACCACTGCCATATTGTTGCAAAGCAGTTTGCATGTAGCTGGAAAACATTCACTTTTGACTGCAAAAGAATCCAATCTGGGGACAATGCCTGTGAAAGAGTAAGCAAGAATGAAAACAACGGTGGCACTTATGAAGAAGAACATAAGCCTGTATAAACTGCTTTCAAATACTTGTGTTAGTGGCACTGAAGATACAGCATTGGTAGATTTTTGCTCTGACCTAATACCTTCTGCCAATAGGAAACTTCAGATGGGCTGAAACACAATTCAAACATTTTCATGCCCAAAAAGCAGAGCTCAGCTTCAAGGAAACAGAAACTAGCATACAGGTATTGTTTAAATGACTCTATGACATGGAGTTAGGGAGACACACTGAAACAGCAGCCTTGAGATGAAGACAGGAAAGAAGCATTAAAAGATGGAGTTTGAAAGATCTGGATCAAAAAATCCTGCTTCTGCCTTCAAGTATCTCTGTATCCTTACGAAGGAGCTGTTCAGGCAAATAAGGACTAATTTTTCCTAAGGGCCTCAACTAACTAGGTCATTTCTACTGGGTTGTGTCCATTCAGTTACATGCAAACTCTAGTCAGCAGTAAAATCATGACAGCAAAATGCCCAGAACTTCATCTCTCAGCCTCCTCCCCATGAACATCTGAGAATCTCTCCCACAAAGGGGATAAGTGTGGCATGAACAGTAAAAGCACTATTTAGACTTGGACACAACCCAGGTTATCAGTACCAATCACCATTGTATCAAGGACTCATATTTAGCTTTTTCTCCTGCATATATTCTGCCTCTAAAAAAAAAAAAAAACCAAAAACCCAAAAAAAACCCCCACAACTAAGTGACACGAGCATTTCACTTGCTCCTTGATCTATTGGTCTTCTCCCAACAACTTATCTTTCAGAACCTAGAGCACTGGCAAAGAGTAGGAGGTGCAAAGGAATGGACAGATATTGTGCAGAGGTGACAGAGGCATCTATTCTGGTCTGTGCTGCACACCACTTCCCAGTCAAGGCACTTAACTTCTGTAACAAGGCTCTTAACTTCCACAGTGTTCAGACCAAGATCTCTGAGGATGTTGTGAAGGTGAGGCGAGGCTGTAGCTGTAAGCCCAAAGGGAAAAGTGAAGTACTGAAAGGAGAAGTTATTTCTCCTCTACATGATGGAGTCAGTGACCTGGCTGAGTACAGACAGCAACAGTCCCTACTCCAGAGCCCTGCTCTAAATACTTGACTTTGCTGCTTACAATGTGGTGGTGGTATTTTGTGACTGGGGACATAACATCTGCAGGGCAGTTGAACTAACATCTGACAAACTCCTTTCATTTGTGAAATAGATAGGATCTTCAGTTGGCTCTTGAAAAGAGTGTATCACACTAGCCCTTGTTGCTGGAGTACTCCTTCACAAGCTGAGACCTCACAGCCAGGGGAGGCTCAAACTACAGACCATTTCATTTGCACCTTGCACTAACTGCACCCAGCGGAGCCCTGTGGTCCCCACTTCTGCCTGCTCCAGTCTATTCACAGCTACCTCCTTTTACTGGGGAATTAGTTCTAACCGGTCTATTCAACATTTAAAAATACTCAGTTAATCAATGGGCTCTTTACAGCTCCTCCACCGCCTGTGGGTAAATAGTTACCAGTAGCTTATAAAGTCCCTAATTTATCTTGCAAACAGTGGATGGCTAAAGTAACCATTCTGACAGGGGCCCGGGGCTCTGTCCTCACAATACAGATAGCTGGATGGCCAAATAGATAGAAAGCCTCTGCACAGCTGGGCAGAGGGAAGCACACCCAAACCCTCCTGGTGGTCCACGCTGCTGCCCAGTCACACAGCAATGCTAATGTCCTCCCCAGCAGGAGCTGAGTAGAGGGACTAGACTGCCTAGGAGTAAACAGTTATAGAGCCCAATAAAGAGGTGCGGGTAATTGTCAGACTGAAAACATAGAGATGAATGTGAGAGCACATGGAAAAGAGCATTCATCTTGGGTTAAAAATCCACGTGAGAAAGCACACAGCAGTCCTCAGAACAAGACTGCATGTGTATGAGGAATGGGGAGAATAAAAAATGCACATCCAAGCATATAAAATACTAAAATAAAAGGACAGTGGGGCAGAAGAGCCTGTTCAGACAACAGAAGGATGGACCACTCCAGGGTGCCCACAGTAACCACAGCATGGTCTTGCCCTGGTTGTGCCACCTTTGCTTGGGCCATTACCAGTGATGCCATCATTCCCTGCACACTGTGCAGGCCTTGGATATAGCTGTGACATTGAGTGTTTATTCCTTTGTGGCATAATAAGTCCTACTGGTAGAGCATAGCAAGGCCGTGCCCTCACAATTCAACCATCCTCCTCTGCCACAGACACCAACAGCTTCAGGAGGTGGTGGAGAGACTTGTGACCCTGAGCCCTTGGTGCATGTCCTGTCAGATCTTGCCAAGATGAGAAGAAACAGGGTTCCTGGACACCTCAGACTGGGGCAGAGAAGGTACATGTTCAGCCCCATGGGTCACTGGAAAGATTCAATGTTATGGTTGACAGAGCCTTTCTTTCTAAGGCATGCCAGGCAGTATTTGCCATTTGGCCACTTCATCCCCATTAATGCCAGCTGAGATGTGCACAGAATACAAAGGACCTTAGTAGAACAAAAAAGGGGCTGACAAGAGAAGCCAAAGGACTAAATATGCAGGAAAATTACCTGAGCGGCTGGCCCTCACTGCGTCTCTCTGAAGCATTTCATAAAATCGGATTATCCAAGTGTAGAAAAAAAGCAAATTGAACACAAAACTCATTCCAGGTCCAGGTCAGGTTTAGCAAAAGTTATGCAGAAAGCTGAGAAGAAAAAAGAGTCTCGACTGTCCCATCATCCCACAGCCAGGGCAATGCCAGTTGCTTCCCTGGGCTCTCATTTCCATTTCACATAATGATAAACCAGGTGGAGCTGTCTGAGCGTGAGGTAAAAATTAGTTTCTTAAGCTTCAGTGGCAACAGGATGTGGACTACAGCATAAGGTGGTCAGTTTGATTAACCCTTGTAGCTTAAGTTGAGGGACTCGGATCCTTTCAGCAATGAGAGCACTATCTGGGGAGGGAGGTCTGGAGTTCTCTGTGGTAAAATACTTCCTTGTGGAAGAACTCTCCAAACAAGCAAGTATATAAAACTTGCGTTCTTTTTTCCTTTTAAATGAATCATTTGTGCCCTGTTAGGAACTAAAGTTTTGATACCTAAATAAAATCACACAGTCACATTCAGCCAGAAGGATACTCACTGGTTTTTAAAACCCAAAATAACACAACAACAAACCCCTGCTTTGTTCGTGGAAATGAAACTCAACAGGTTATCAGTAGGACTAGCAAATGGAGTACACTGCAGTAGGAGAAGGAAAATGACTGAACTACATTTGTATGCCAGACTACACACAAATGTATCAGAAATAAACTGCATATAATGCAGTGTTCATGCGAAGTAATTAGTAATAAAAGCAATCATTTTTAATGTAATTTTCATGCAGAAAACATCCCTTTAACTGACCAATACAATGTAATCTCTGAAGAAGGAAGTTTGTGACCTTTGCCACTGCCCTGCTTTTAGCAATGACTTTGCAACCCAGACCCTGTGATGTCCAGTATGAAGATCTGTTCTGTACACTCTCAGGAAGCAGGACGAGATTTCTGCCCCGGCAACTGCCCACCACCACTCCTTAAAGAGCAGCCTTTCAGCTCAGCAAAAGCAACACTTACCTGGAATATGATTGACATCTGTTGAGGTGTTTTCATGGCAAGCAGAAGGGAGAAATGGAAAAAAGAGAAAGAGAGAGAAGAGAGAAAAAAGCATTAGAGGTGCACACAGCAACTCAGCATCCTTGCATGGAAATCAATTTCATGCAAAACCAGAAGTAATTAGGTTTGTTTGAAGGCCACCCATCTGCAGCCAAGCACTCAGCCATGCAAGGGAGGAGGCACTGGTTCCCTCTCCACTGTGCATGTAAAAGTGAATCCATCATCATATCTGTCCGGAGAGAGTTCCTGGAATCAGATAGAATCAAGCCAAGTCAGTTCCTGTAAGAATATTGGTTAAAATATTCTACTGTTTTTCACACACAAGTGCAAAAGAAAGAAACAAAACCCAACCTGCCTGCAGTAGGTTTCTATTGCACATAAATTCAAGCAAGTTTTCAGAAAAAAGAAAAGAACCTGCTCCCCTTTTACAAGGGGCCATGTGAATTTATGACCAGGTGCAAGACACTCAACATAGTCCCAAAGTCTAGAAGAGAGCCCGTTCATTCTCATTCCTCCTGCCCATCATTCCCAAAACAACATCCTTCATTGCAGACAGCAGCAGGGGTGGGGGAGGAGTGCCAGAGGCTTGTATATCCCACATGTTGTCTTTTCACAAGAGGCTGAATTCAGACCAAATGTCATTCAGTATTTTACTCTTTGTAACATCAGACCACTTTTCAGAATCAAGCACACAAATCCCAGAATAAATTAGTCCTTTGAAAAAGAGAAGAACAAGGCTATGGAAGTGATAATATCAATCACAGAAAGGCATACCTTCGCATTAGTATCTGTTTTAGGCAAACCCCAACAATCAGAGAATGTACTTTAAAAAAAATATGCCTTTCATAACTTTTTTATCATCCCAAGTTTAGTCTTGCTTTGAATAGCTACACATCATAACACTATGAGGTAGGAACCCCTGAAATCTCATGGGATTAGACTAGATCAATATTTTCCTTCCAAGGCAGTCCTCAAAAGGAAAAAAATGAATGTGCTTGAGGAAACACTGGGACCAGGTCCATAGGTAGCATTCTCCCCTGGAGATTTGTACCTTACCAGGAGTTGTGCTGCTGCAGGTATCATTTTTCCAGTAAGACTTCAAAGCAATACAGTAATGATTTGGACTACTACAGGTCCTGGACCACTTCTGCCACAAGTCTAAGAGCATGACATGCTGGGTGCTTTGGCTATACACCAAGGTCTGAGAATGTATTATCCTTCCCTGAATATCCCCTCCAATTTCCATCAGTATTCCCCTTTCTTTTCCAAACCAGTTGTGTTGCTGTGAAACTGATGCCACTTGTCTTCTGGAGACACTTGCATTTCAGTGGTGAGTGATTCCTGTGCGTGTTGCTTTTTTATCACTTTCTGTTGTTTTTTGTTTATCACTTTGTAATAGCCCCAGAATCATTTGAGGAAAAGTCCCTGTGGTACATCACACATATATCAAGCCATCCTACCCTACAGAGGTAATAACCCAGATAAAACAATGCACAAAGAGGGGAGGGACTGTTGCATCAACTCATTTAATTTCCATAGCTTCTACTAAATATGTCAGATCTGATGAGTATTATTTGTTGCCTTTCCTCTTTTAACACATAATTGTATCTAAGAACTGATGTCTTGGCATGCAAGTCTGGAAGGACACTTAGCACTGAAATATTGCCTGAAAGTAGATATTTTTAGGTAGGAAAAGTAAACAAGCATCAGGCAGTGATGCATGCGCTGAGGATGGAACGCAGAAGGAGGTGAAAGCTGGGACAGAAGGAAGGAGCAGAACACCACCACTGCAGAATATGAGCAGGATGCCAAAGAATTTACAGGTCCACAGGTGGGACTTGAGTTGAAGTGTTGCTTGGGAAAATCAGTGGCTCACAGAGAAGATGATCCCACATTTCAGAAGAGGAACAAGGGAGCACCATAAGGTACTGCAAATGTTTCTGATAATCCAGCAGCCACCCCAAAGTCTATTCTAAGCAGGTACAAAATGCTAGACCCATGTTGTCCTCTTCAGCCTCCCTGCACACATGACAAAGGAGCAGACGCAGCTGCAGTCCAGGCTACCTCAGGGGCCCAGGAACAGCAGACAGCCTCACCAGGGTATCTATGCTCTAGGAGGAAGTCTGTGGGATGTTCAGGGAATAAAAAGGATTGTCAGATAGAGCGGAGGTAAGAGCTAACCAAGGGTGAGCAAGGGATAAACACATTAAGCAAATAAGAGGAGAGGCAGTGGACTGTAACTGATACACTGCTTGAAATAACACTTATTTAACTGTATGTGAATTAAACAGGTCATGAAGCTGTTAAAAAGGGGGAACAGTTAAGTATTAAGAGCTACACAAGCATGTCTAAAATGTAGTTTCTCAATGGCAAGTAACAGAGGGCAGATGGGAGGGAATTTCTTTCTAACCATACTTTTTTGTTCCAATGTCCGTAAGAGCAGGCATCCTCAATCATGGCTGGTTTCACTCTTAGCTCTCTTTTTCCTGTACCTTTTTTGGAAAGTTTCTACCCACCACAATTTCTGTGTACACTAGCTGCATCAGAAAAGTCACTGTTTGCATCCCTGCAACACTTTTGCAGTATTTACCTACGTGGCAGCTCAGGTTATTAGTGTTACTTCCCATACTAAAAACAAAAGGAGTTTCTTGTATTGCAGACACCCCCCCCATGTGGTATCTGCTGGCAAATGCTGATTTACAAATGGTAAAAGGATTTGGTGTTTATTTTAAAACACACATAAGAAAGCGCTGCTTTCTTTGTGAAGACAAAAATGGCATGTAGCCAGTCAGTCCTCACAAAACACCCTACAATAAATACCACTGAGCCATAAAATTGAAATTGCCATGCAAGTCCTTAGAGGAAACCCCGTAACACCTCTGCAGTGTGGTGTGCCACTCCACTGTGATGCACAGTTAAACTGTGGTTGCGTGTATCTACAAAAAGGACCCTTAATAAGAAGCCTCTAATCCAACACTTTATGACTGGTGGCTCTGCAATTAGGAGAAAACTAATGCCTCAAGAAAGGTACAAGATAGTATTGGCAAATAGGCAGTGTCCAGCTTGGGGAGCTGAGTTAACTCTCCTTCAGGACCTGTCATCTGAGATGTTATCTCAAATTCCCTTCATGTTTTTGCAGTTTGTTTTAAAAAAAAACCTGTTTTAAAAGTGTCTCCACTTTCTTCCTCTTCCATCAGCACTACCTTCCTCCCCCCACAGGGACCTCCAACCTGCCACAGGGACTGAGGAGGTACATTGTTCCCCCATTCCCCAGTTAACAGGCAGCATGAAGAACCCATGGCTAACAAAAAGCCCAGTGACCATGGGACTCACTGCCATTCAGATGGAGGTTTCTCCACCTTCTTCAGCTCAGAGCAGTTCAAATACAGAAAGATCTCTCTCTCAACAAAAGCCAAGGCAGAGTTTGCTTTATTCTACACACAAGAGTTCATTTATTGCTCCTTTGTAAAGGGCTGAGCCACAAGCCAGTGCTGTTTGCTTTTGTTCTTTGATGCTAATAGCTGGGTTGAAAGAGGGCTGCTGCCTTTGTCTGGTGCAGCCCCAGCTATCTGGGTGGGTTGGAAGGGGAAGGAGAAGGATGAAGGGGAGCAGGAGGAACAAAGCAAACATTATAGCTCAGATCATTCCTGTGCCTGTAGAGGAAATATATGAGGTAGTTTTAACTGTAACATTTTTAACAAGAGGTTTAGATAGCACAGACATTGTTTTCTGTGCACACCAGCCCTACCAGTACACTTCACCTTCAGCTGAAGAGACCTGCTTTCATTCCCACCCCCATGATCCATTCATCCTTGGCCCTTCTTAGATAGGCTGTGGACACCTGTCTTCTGCCAGCTAAACTGAGACCCACTGAATGAATTCAGACATCACAAACCAGCTGTCAGACAGAAGCATCCTAGGCTAAGTGGAAATAAGTACCTAGAAGTGAATGGCACTGTCTGCTACTAGAAGTCCCTCAAGCTCTCTGGTATCCCCCTCCAGGGCTCTCCAGCTACCCTCTCTCTAACTGCCAGTGTGTAGAGAGGACTGGGGAGCAGGCAGAAACTGAGGAGAGAAGGAGGGCAAAAGTTGTGACACTTAGAGGCATCTTTTTGTGATGTACTCCTCAAGTAAGAGGAGATCCTCCCTTTAGACAGGAAAATGACCTTACTCTGAACCTCATTGAGTTACCGACACCTCAAAAAAAAGCTTTTCTAAAGCAGACCTGGCTCTTATCATGCTGCAAATACAGAAAATTGATACAGGTACAATTTCACTGGCAGAAGCGTGACTGGTTGGGAACTCTCAGTCACTTACTTTGACTTACTGACATATATATGAAAACACTTCAGAGAGCGCAGATTGATGCATTTATAGTAGCCTGAGAAATTATTCACAAGATGTGATAAGCCAGCCTGGACTCCTGCGGTGTGGTAGAAAGAGATGCTAGTGACTCAGAATCGGGTGATTTTCTCCTAACTGAGCTCTGATGTAACATTTTAACGACATGATGAAGAGATGCATTTGGCTGAGCTGGAAACCCCTCAAATTGTGATGAGCAAAGTCTTCATTAATTTGATACTTCACCAAACAAAGTGTTAATTCCAGAAGCTGATTTGGCAAGTGACCACATCCCATCCTAACCTAGTCTGTTCATGGAAAGGTAAACATATGGCCCTGTTTCACCTCCTACACCAAGCTGCTGGAGACCAGTGTAGTCAGTGCAAAACCGAACAGACTCCTTGTCTTTCTCTTCAGGACACAGTGTTTCAAAGGCACCTGAGAGGGTTACAGCGACATTAAAAAAAAAAAAAGCATTTACATTGTATAAACAGCTTCTAACAACAATTTGCTTGGGTGAAGATGGGCTCTGTAATGAGATCAATTCCAAGCATTAGCACAGCATCCCTGTAGTGACCTTGCTCACACAGGAGACAGGCACCTCAAAGACTGTTGTATTTATGGTTAACGATGTTAAAACCTTGTCTCCATTAAATTCATAACAGACTTGACAGTTACTTTGATAGCGTCATTATTTCATTCCTCATATTTACTTAACATGTTGTCTTACTCTGGGAGTAGGCTCCATCCCACTGATTCCAATGGAATTGCCACAGAAGTAAATTCGACCAATTCTATTTAATTTTCTAAGCGCTTAGGATACTGAAACAAATCCAAGACCACTCAAGCCTATGATGTCCATCACTAAAATGCACACTGGGATCATGAAGAAATTCACAGTACTAGCAGGTGTAGGCCTTATTGTCTCCATCCAGAAGAACAGGACCCTGTAATTTGTGTTAATGGAGTGTTGAACACTTCTGATTTTATTCAGTGGAGACAAGTAGTGACACATACACAAACAAGTTCATTACAATCAATTACATTTTTCTGTGTCCTTTGTCCTATGGGATCTCTTAGGCTTCAGTCTCTTGGGAATAGTACTCAGTCGATATGTTGCATAGAATTGCAGACACTTGTGGTACTGTGCCTTTGCACAGCTAACACTTGGGATCCCAAAGCACTTATTAGCTGTGAATATAGGAATCATTCATCCAGTACTAAAATGCAGCCAGCTCTGAAGTGAAAGAGACAGATGTTTAACAGCTTATTGGAAGGCCATACAGCAGTTTAGCTTGTCAGAGTTAGAACAACAAGAACTACTTGAAGAGGCAGAATGAAACTTGGCTGATTCTACTAAAAGTGCCATGTGATTTTAAAGCACTCCTGATTTAAATGATGTGAAAGGACTTGATTTCAAATCTTCTCTGAATGATTAACAGCAATTTGATGTTTCCAATGCTCTTCTCCATACTATGTGCATTAATGTTGTGGGCAGCCTGTCCTCTCCACAGGATCAAACGTGACGTGTGCCTGAGTATGTAATAGGATTACAGAATCATTAAGGTTGGAAAAGACCTCTAAAATCAAGTACCAGCCATCAACAGAACACTACCATGACCACTAGACCATGTCCTGAAGTGCCATGTCTACATGTTTTTTTAATGCCTCCAGGTATGGTGACTCTACCACTTCCCTAGGCACTCTGTTCCAATGCTTAATTACTCTTCCAGTAAAGAAATTTTTCCTAATATCCAATCTAAACCTCCCCTGGAGCAACTTGAGGCCATTTCCTCTCATCCTATCACTAGTAACTTCAGAAAAAGAGACCAACACCCACCTCTCTACAACCTCCCTTCAGGTAACTATAGAGAGCAATAAGGTCTCTCCTGAGCCTTCTCTTCTCTAGACTAAACAGTCCCAAGTCCCTCAGCCACTCCTCATAAGACATGTTCTCCAGGCCCCTCACCAGCTTGGTTCCACTTCTCTGGGAAGTAAGAGAAGCACCTCAATGTGTGTCTTATACAATGTATGAAGTTTGAATGGATTCTGTATCTAGTAAAGAAAACAGACTCTTTACCTCAGGGGGCTAAGCATTCTCCTCTCAGGCAGCCAAGATCCTGAGGCAGACTGTGCACTATAGGTAGCTGAGGAGACATTTGAAAGCCACTATGATTTTGCTACAATTGCCTGGCCATTTAGAAAAGTGCTTTCATATCAACATGGTGTAGATGGATTAAGTATGCCTGCTACTTTCAGAAACCAATGCACCAGTATTTCTAACTCCAGAAAGAGTAAAAAAAAAATAAGAGGAATGAATTCATAATAATCCCTCTAATTAACTCTGTATCATTACTATTCTTAGATAAAGCTGCTTGCTGATTTCACGGCTTTCAGTGAAAGTACCATCCTCTCCCACACATCCCAACAAGTATGCTCACATACCTTCCTTGGGGCCCTGGATACACGGCTGGGGAAAAAGTCAATAGCTCTGTGGCCTACTACCAGCAAAAATCCAACCAGAATTTAATTACTCAGTGCCCTCCAAACAATCTGTTGATCGTCACTTCAACTGCCTGATACATTGCCTGAGCACTCCAGAATGAAGCTGCTTTCTATTCTGTCCTAGGTGCCTGGGCACTGGAGGAAATCAGAGGATTTGCTCCCTGCTATTTTGCACAGCACCTCTGTACTTCTCCATTAAGCCAGCTGTGTTCACAGTCTTGTGGAGCACACAAAGATATACAACTGTATGACTTCTGAAGGGCAGGTTCAAGCACAAAAAATACAAAGTGTCCTCTGAATTCACTATAGAGAGGATGAGAAAAAACTTAGGATGCAGAAAGGGAAGTTTTCGTTTAACATTAGAAAAATTTGGTAGCAACACGGTAGTGAGGCTTGGATTAGCCTGGCTGCTGTGAGTTAGGCACCAGCACTGGAGACTATGAAGAATAGACTAGACAAGTATTTCTCATTAATTTTTCAGATACACCTGATCTTGTCTTGGAAAGACTAGTTGACTCTTGAGACCTCTTCCAATACAATTTTCTACGATTTTATTATTCTAAATTCAAAATGCACTCTCCCTGGACAATCCCATCAGTAACAGCTGCCAGGTATCACAAGCTAAGAGCTTTGGTAATGGAGCAGGGCAGACGCCAAGGCTAAGCCTCTAACAGCAGCCAAGCACTGGTATTCAGGGAAGAGTAGTAAGGAACTGAGAAAATTCACATTACCCTTATTAATAGCTTCCAGCAATGACAGACTGGTGGAGGTTGCATCACGATCAAAAAGTTTAACAGTCCTTGATGGACTTTTCCCTCCTTGAATTTTCTGGTCTCTTCGGGAACTAAAATTTTTGCAGTGAAACAGTGTTTTTATTTGTTCATTTAAAACCTGCAACTGAATGTATCACATTTGGTACCCCCTATCTGTTGCTTTATAAAATAGTATGATAAACATTCTCTATTCAGCATCACCACAGCACTCGTGATTGTGACTATCCACCTCACCTCCTGCTTTAGCCACTTCTCTAAGTTGAAGAGTGCTGGCTCATCAAGACCCTCTGCACAGGGCAGCCATTCTGTGCCTACAGTGCAAAGACATGCAAGCTATCTACAGCAGGTCCAGTTTTGAATTTTATCCTTGGGTTAGCTGTATCGGGCCATTTGTGGGATTACTATATTTTATTAGCACAGGTCTAAACCCATCAGAAGCCTGTCCTTTCCCTACGGGCATTCAGTACTACACAATCTGGCCAAAAATCCAATGAGAACAAAGCTATTATTCTTGTCAGAAACACAAGCTGATGAGTTTATGAATAAGAAATACAGACTGTGTTTGAATAAATCAGCCTAAGAGCACTGTACCGCTGCAGAGATCCTTGCTCCTCACCAGGGCCTAGTGCAGATCCAGATCCCCTCTCTCCCTTCTGTTTAGCACAATCATGCACACAGCCCTGTGAAGAGCAGTCATCTGCCCTAGAATTCACTGGCAACACTTGGGACAAGAACAACTATAGCTCCTGTGAAGGAGGAGTAGATACCAGAAGAAAAACAAAGCACATCATAAAAATATATGGACGCTCCGATAGCATGTGCCCAAGTTACGCACGTACAGCACACAACCTGCTCCACAAACACTACGATTTGTCGTTCAATGTTCCAAGCAAACAGCAAAAGCCAACATATGGTTCATCATGTTACACACTAGAAGTGCCGAAGCTTTTTCCACCTAAGTGGCCACTCACAGAAAAAAAAGGGACTAAATAACTTTCCTGCCTTGGGCGACAATAATGACCACTATTTATAGGCCATTTGTATGTTAGGAGCAGTGGAAGGGTTACACAGAAAATCGGGTTTGCATTTTCATAGGTCATCTTCAGTGGTAAAAAAAATGAAGATGATTGCACTTTCCCTCCCAGCTCAGATGAAACAAGAGCATATGACTTCTAAAAGCATATATTGCTTATACTTCTGCCTGCTTTTTCGCACTTCTATAACATTACCTAGGCATCTTTGTGCCTGCTTCCATGTAACCACTTACGGCTGGAAATTCCTATCCTCTTTCATATTTCCCTTCAAGGTGAGAGAGCCTCATGCTTTGCAAAGCCTTTCAAAAACTACTTGCAAGAGAGCAACATTCCCATGGACAGCTGCTTCCTCATGTGCTATTCTCAATCGAAACTAGCTTCCCATTATAAACCCTATTTTCTCCTGACTTTAACAAGGACTAAATGAACCAACGTGACACCTCAGTGGCTGCATCATATCATAGTAAGAGATGTTCTTGTAAGCTGGAGGTGACTCACAGAACAGATCTTAGGGATACAGGAGCCAGTTTCTCTACAATGGCCTTCCTATTTTAATTGATTTAGGCATCAGGAAGGGATGGCAACTGGATGGACCTCCCTAAATATCCTCCTCACCAGGAATGCCTTCCCTGCATTCACGAACATAGCTACTTCTCAGCTCTCTCACTTCTAGCAAAGACAATAATGCTAGAGGGTTACCAGGACATAAAGACAACAATGAGCTTGCTGTACAACAGCGGACTTTCCCATGCTGACCACCACAAAAATTAACCTATTTTTGAGCAGTCTTGTTGTTTACACTAAAGTAAACTAGCCATGTGACCCTAGAAGCTAAAACTACTTTCATTGTAGGCAGTCTGCTATCTGCTCAAAGTACCGAAACCAGGCCTGTGGTGTTTCACCTGTCTGCATCACCTGCAAAACTGACATAGAGACTGGAAACCAGGGCATTTCCCACCACATGCCACAGAAGGAGTACCTGTCCTGCTGAGCAAGAACTTGCATGCATGCAGAGTATTTTCAGCTTTGTCTTCTTCTCAGAAGCCACCAAAGGCATTTACTACCCCCATATCCACTGCAAATTGTGCTGCCTCCATTTGTCTCTTATCACCCAAAAAATGATGGACAGGAATGAACTTTGGGCATATTCCCTGTGACATATACAGTACTGAGGATATTCAATAAATAGTAACACAAAGAACAGAAAGAGGAGTTAACACAAGGAGATTTGGAGAAAAAGTGATAAGTAAGCAGAGAAAGGTCTCATTAAGCCTATGAAGTGGCCCAAGCTATAATCTATTTGCTGTACCCAGTCTTGGAATTAATAAAACAAATCCCTTGATAAGTCTGACAGAGTTATTAGCAGATGTTAATATTCCCCTTGCAGCAATCTCCAGCAGAGCTGGAGCCACAGAAGGCTGTGACTAGCCTACTCAGGCAAGTATGGAGGGAGAGTAAGGAGGATCCTTCTCCAAACCCATCTGACTCTCATTGTCAGCATTTCTTACTCTAACCCAGCCTGTTCTGGAAATGGTCACAGGCTGCAGAACAATTGGAAAGCCTGCAAGGAGGAAAACTCCACATCCCCACCTCTACTGCCCACCTAATCTTACGTGAAGCAGGAAGAGAGATGCTGCTCCACTGGTTGCGCTCTGTGCTATTTGATCCCTTCCCTGCTCCCAGCAGGCCTGGGTGCCAGGCCACAGCAGTGAGGAACATTCCATACCACTGGCCTTAGAGGCCACTACCTGAGCTCTGAAGAAGCAGCAGCCTGTGCAGCCTTGCAGGGCAATGAACACTCCTTTGCCTGGTTATACTTGGCACTTACTACTGCCATATGCCAACATTCCTTGTGCTGCATCACAGCATCCCAGGACAGAAATGGCATAATACACCCATCTGGAAGGCACACAGGTGTCCCACAGAAATTGAGAGGTGGCATTTTCCAGATTAAAAGGGGACCTTTAGCAGGCTCCACCCAGTAGCCTAGATATTATATCTTCAGTATCATGGTATTCCTTTTTTGGAAAGTCTACATAGAATTATTAGCATTTCACCACTGAATCCAACTCACAGAATGTCACACAGCTCCCAAAGATTCCTGAGATTATGCATGTCTTCTTGAAAAAATAAAAGAGTTGGAGGGGAAATAAAACCCCGACTTTCTTTCTCAATACCAGCTATAGCTAATACCGAACCAAATACTAGGCTTATTACACGATTCAGATTGGATTAATCTGTAACTCAGTTCTGTATTGGGAGCACTGCAGAAGACACTGTATTTGGGGAGTTAGTGATCTTGACCAGGCTGCATCTGCTCTGTTGGGCCTTGTACCTGGGGCTTAAGAAGCCTGTATGCTAGCAGTAGCCACTGCATGGGAACATGCTGGAGTGGCCTGTGCTGGCCTATGATGTGTGCTGGTGGGTGTTATCACAGAGATAACATCCCAACTGGTCAGGAGAAGATACATGATTCCATTTGCTACACAGAAGAAAAGGCACTACTGCATGGGAAGGAGGAGGAATATCTATCTAAGGTCCATCTGATGCTCCTTGAAAGCAGGGTTCCCAGCCTCTGAAGTGATATAAAAATTTACTTGTTATCTATATTCCTGTTTTTATTATATCTTATTAAAATGTCTATTATATTACAACATTTGTTGTTGAGTCTTCTTATTTAGGTCAGGAAAAATCCCTGCACATTGTCTCTCTCTCTCAGCCACCTGCTCCCTAGTACAGAACAGCTCGAAGGGAAAGACTCTTCAGAAAAGGCTGCTACGGTGCTTGCTAGCCACCTGGTGCCATCAGGTGCTAAGATTTGTGCTGTAGTAAGTCTCTCTGGTCAAGGAACCACTCCCAGTCTCCTGCTCTAAATGCTCATCTCCCTGAAATGCCTACTGATTTGAAAATAAAGACCATCATCTTGAAATTTCCTTGGTATCTATAATGCGCTTAGCATGCCTCTGGGTTTGGTATAATTAAGTATCAACTAATTATTGATTCATTCACTCCAATTCCAATTAGGATGGAGTTCCAGTATGCCTGTAAATTGATAACTCTATTTATTACACATAAAAATATATAGTGCATGCTCCTCCAGCTCCCAATACTCATCCTAAATACAGCATGCGTAATCAGAAGAAATGCATCTTCTTTTGCTCTCCCTCCTACACTTACACATCATTTTTAGAGTATGTGTTAGTGGGTTTTATATTCCTTGTTATTGCTGTATTTGCTGCTGCAATATATATATTTAAATTAAAGAGAAGTCATCAAGAGGTTCTATTGGAAGCATTTGCCTTGTTTATTGTTGAAAGGCACTGCTTGAAAAAGAGTAACTGCTGACTTAAGTAAATGTGAAACATAATGATAGGAAACAGCTGCATTTTGCATCTTTCAAAATCCTACGTTTTCTTGCGTGAATGTCTAAATGTAGACCTCCAGCCTACGGCAGGATCCATGCAGATGCAGTCCCAAGTGCACAATCACAGGTCAGGTCAGGACCTCGTACCCACTGAATTCAGCAGATATCTCTCTCCATTGAATGGACTAGGATCAGGCCTCTAAAATTACCAGCACTTCATGTAGAATTTTGGATTATTTTTTCTACGCACAGTCCAAAACACTCTTGATTAACTTGCTAACATAATACAGCCAACCTCACACCAAGAACAACAGAAAACAGCCAGGGAAGCTGTAGGAAAAAGAGCTGTACATCTTTTTGGTATGTAATTTTATTTTGTTTTTTAGTTTCTACCCTTTCTTAAATCTGTGAAAAGGAGCACGTGCAATTAATCACTTCCATGTTCCTTTTCTTACATTATACAAAAGACACTGCTGAGTAATACGAAGCTTCTCACCTCCAAGCCACCAGTTCAAATCTACTGTATGTCAATAAAGATTTAAAGTTATTCTCAGATGGCAATCCTTCCATAATCTAAGTGAAAGTAGATGAGTGGAGCCCTCAGTTCATATCCCAGCTGATTTCTGAATCCAGAAAAGCCACCGTCATAATAACTGGTTTCCAACAGTACACAAATATGTTGAGCACTATACAAACTCAGAAAGCACAAGCCCCCCACCAAGAAGACTACCAGACGCTAGCACTAACTGATACCTCACCTGGATCTTAAGCACAGAAAGAACACAATTTAGTCTCTCATTTCTATATACATTTTCTTTATAGAACATTTCCCCCAGGTGCTTGTTGCACGAGTACAAACTAGTACCTCTCCTCCAGGAACCGTTATTCCTTACCAGCCAGGATCCAGCTCTAAGTGTTCATGCACCAAAAGCAGGGAAAAGGAAGGTGTTAGGACCAGCAGCATACACCAGGCTGTCCCAGGGTGTTTGTACTTCCATGTCTGTGATGAGGACATAGAGAGCCACAGCCCTTTCTTATTCCCTGCAACAATTCAGATTACATCTCACAGAGCCTCATTCACTGCCAGGTGAGTAATCAGTCCCATACTTAAAGACCAAGTAAAAACTTCCTTCACTAGGGAGACACAGCCCTGGAACAAAACAATAACCATTAGATGCAATTCATCTTTGGATTTCAGTGAGGGTGATAAGCACTATTGCTAAGACATGCTGGAAGATGGACTGTACCTCCTTTTCTGCGTCCTCTAATTACTAAAACGGTAGTATCTCTTCTCTCTTCTTCAAGAATATGTCAGTGTGGATCCCACTGGAAATGACTGGAAAGCAGTAGCCTTCCAGAACCATAGGAGAAAAGTATTTCAGCTATGTCAAGGAGTGACTGAAGGATGGTATTCCTGAGCTGGCATCTGACCTAGCTGCCTTTTCAAAGACATAATGTTTAACAAGATTACTCTGTATTGCCACCTCAAAACACATTGCAGAAACAGGCACGAACATCTACTTCTGAGTTCACAGAACCACAGAATCACAAAGTAGTTAAAGTTTGAATGGACCTCTCAAGACCATTTATTCTGACCTCCTGACTCCCTCAGGGTCAAAGTAGGTTTGCTCAAGACCCTCACTAGCCAGGTTTTTACTGTCTTCAAGAATGGAAGACTACACGACAGTTGAAATGTGCCTGAATACACAAAACAGCCCACTCATTTAAAGAGAGCTGGTTATAACCTCTAAGTAGTTCAGAAAGTTGTATCTCTGATGGGCTGGATATAGCCATAAATATAGGAGAAGGTGGTCCAAGAGATGTACTCCTTTCCCCTCCACACAGGAATGCAAGTTTAAGAAGAATAGCACAGGTAATGATTTGCAGGGAACCCCAAGGACATGGTAGGAAGGAAGTTGGAGTTTCAGTACCATTTTTTGCAACTGAATGCTGCAGGATACAGCTGAAAAAGCTGAAGATAAGTCTTTGTATTAGGGGACATCCACAAGAAGAAACAGTCAAATTTAGTACACTCTAATGCTGCTTCAAAGTAAATTTCAGAAAGCAGACATTGAAGCTTCAGATAGAAATTAAGTTTCTAAAGAAAAAAAGTCAATATAATGTAGATCCTAAAGGACTACTAATACTGGTAATATTGAATTTAAAACAGAATATATGATTGGATGTAACTGCTTAAGTATGTGATATGTTGATATTGTTGCAAGGTGAACCCCAAGAATTGAATATTAATCCAGCACGTTGCAAGAATGGCATGTAGGAGCCATCCTTTTACTAGGGGCTTGCACAGGTTCAGATAGCTTTAAGCAGCTCCTGTTTAAAACTCAAACCCTTAGATGTAACTCCTCTTGGATGAGAACTTGTTCGCTTGTATGAAAATCTCCTGAATCTGTAAGAAGCAAACTGGTAGTCATATTCAGCTGCTCACCTCTTGTCTTTCATGCACAGCAGCCACTCAACTAGTAATATTAGCTGCAGGTTAATTTGGTATACATCCATGTAAGACAGACAAAGAGTGGGGGCCAGCTGGACATCTAGACAGGTATGACAACCCAAATACTGTCATTTGGTAAATGGTGATCAGGAAAATCATAGCCTTGTACCACCTAATCCTGGATATTTGGCAGCATACATGGGGAAGCAACAGAAAACTACACAGTTGCAAAATTAAGCCAATAGAAACCTAGCATAGGCAGTATACGGAGCAGCAGATGGAGCACATGGTATCTTCCCTTATAAACAAGTCTGTCATGAAGTATCTATATTAGTAAAATGTATAGAATAACATTTATATGGACTTTTTCAGCAACAATCAGTTGCTGGATATCATAAGTTTGGTGAGGAAGTTTGCCAGCTCCTGATGACTTCTTAGTGTGAGAACAATTGAGTACACCTCCCTGGCTGTTTATATAATGTAACATTATATGGACATATTGCTTGTCAGTTATGCCACAACAGAACCTCTTAAAAAAATCAGAAACACTATGCAGACCAGTCCGACAACCTTTAATTCCAGGACATGCCTGTAGCTTCATCTCCTTCTGAGAACACGTTACTCACCACTGCAGATAGCTCAAGTGGATATCTGTGCCATATAGTGATACTGCCCTGCAACATTCATGACCATGGGCAGGACAATAAGGAACATTCTTTTTCTCCAGGATTAGCCATAAAACACTGAGGTGGAAACATGTGATCCCATTGCTTTTATGGTGCCTAGACAGAATATATTGACCTCAGCCACCCTCCAGAAGGCCAGAGGTAAAGCCTAACAAATAGTATCAGTTTGCACACCACCCTTTGAGAGCACCAATTTCTTCTTACCAGTGCAATACAGTTTAATCCCTGCTTGTAAATAACTAGAGAAAAAGAAATTATCCAAGAGGAGGATATAGCCTATCAGTCATAATATTGATGAACTTAATTGCTTGTTACAGGTAAAAGAGTAACTGTTGTAGCTTCTATCTACCGGGGAAAGTAGAACACTTTTACACCAAATACTGAATTCATGACAAACATGAAGGGTAAGGAAAAAAAAAAAAAATAGGCCTCATGTTAGGAACACTGAGGTCAACAGCATCACTCCAAGGCATGTCCTACAAATTGGGTGATGGTATGGAAGAACTGTGAGCCAGTCTTGAGCTTGGAGACGTCAGTCAGTAAAGGTCCATGTCACTATCCTAAGCTTCAGACAGAAGACAATACGCATGCATCTGCTAGGTTCCTTCAGACCTAGAACTAGGAAAGAACCTCCCTTATTATTTGACGTAATGTAGCATGATCAAAAGCTGCTTCTTCACTCTTGCGTAGTCTCTTTTATGACTCCCAAAGAAAGCAACACCCACTTCTATTGGGAGCAAGCTTTCTTACGTGCAACACCCTGAAAAAGAATGGGGGAAACGTATAAAAGATTAAACTGGTCAGATAGCTACAGCTATACTGTGATTTACAAAAGAGGATGAGTCTGTCTGCAAAGATGTATTCACTAAACTCTGACAGTGCTCCTAATCACCACAGCAAATTTGCAGCTGTATAATCTGTGTAGGCTGTACTATTAGTGAAGAAGACGACTATTACCCCCAATACCTCACTAAACTTCTTGGCATGATATTCAGGTTGCTAAGAAAGTAAAATCTATCGATCTGAGGACTGTATTCGCTGCAATCCAATAAGAAAAAGAAAGCACAAGTTGTCCCCTCTGGTATTTCAGAGTATGCAGTCCTGTCCTGTACTACAGCTACAAAATCTCAACTGAAAAAGTTCAGGGTTGCTCTGAACCTCTTTGAACCTCTAATATCTAATATTTTATGGTAGTGTCTTGGCACCATGGCAGACATGGCCATAGTGATTGGGATGTCCAGTGTCATGTGCAAGACCTTGGCCAATCCCTTCTTTAATAACATCTAAACGTGTCTCTCTTAAAAGTGTGGTAAATGCCATGCTGCCTCCTTCCAATTGTTCTTCAGAGTCACATTTGGTTTTGACTGTTGATATCATTTTATGTCCTACATTATTTCCTTTGTGAAATGCATGACATTCATATAAAGAAATCATACCTTGCCAGGAATAATTACTATAGACATACTCAGTCCCATAGGAGGAACAGGAATCCCTTCTCCACTCATTTTGCAATGAGTATTACTCAGCTGATGCTAGTAAAGAGTTCAGGCATAGTCAAAGAGGCCTATTTATTACTATAGTAATTGTGGTTGGACCAGCTGACATTCTGCAAGCTATACTTGATGTCTTGATCTCCAGAATCTCTGAAACTCTTAAGAACAACAATTAATGGCAACCTAACATGCCCTGGTTTGCACGATACTACTTCACCAGATGACAAGGATATAACAGATCCTTTAGCAGTGAGCATTAGTGCTGCTTTGTCACTAGATGTTACTCTTCACAGTCCCCCTCCATACCAACAGGGAAAGACATTTTCCATTGTCTCAAATGCAATGCAGACCACCTTCTTACCAATTCCAGATCGTGCAGCAGTGCACAGTCTCATGAAATACAGATTATCATTGCTTTGCTGGATACTGGCCAACTTTGGACTACTTCTGACAAGGTTTGAGGCAGGACCTTGGCAATCACCTTAGAGAATATAGGACCTGGCTCCAGTACCAATGATGATCAAGACAGCCTTGGTGCTGCTGCCTCAGCACGAGTAACATCCGCTCTGGCTCTTTTCTGCCTGCTACCTTTTCCATGCTAGTCTTTGCTTTCCTGTCTGCTATAGGAGGCCCTCAATGAAGGCACCTTATTTGAGAGCAGAAGGCTGGAGCTGGTCTCCAAGAGGGCCTTCAAAGACTGTTCCAGCAGATGGAGCTTTTACCCCATGTCTTGCAATTGACACATTCTTAGGGAGAATGACAACTAGGCATCTGCTCTTTTCTGAGATTCCCACACACAGAAGAGATGCCTGTTGTATCCATCCCATATAATGATAAACACTGGAAAATATAGAGCACATAATGCTGGCAGTGTTTTGAATGCCAGAGGGGGTCAGGAGGAGTCAGTTCAGACAGATGGGAGCAATTCATAGCAAATGGTCTAGGAGGTAATAGAGATGAGTATTTTCTCAGAAATTAGTTTAGCTTGAGTGTGTTAGCTGTGTTCTACTATTTAGTTCTCTGTCATAAGGCCTGGAGGGAAATTAAAGAAGGTCACAGCACATTTACATCATCATATCAAAGGAAAGGGAGACTCAAAGCTCATACAACTCCTCTAATTTCATACATGTGGAATGTGTAGGCCCGATAGGATCCATAGTAACATCTGAAGACCTAGAAGACTTCAGTACCCAAAGCCAAGAGCATCAAAAGGAGGGAGATCTAGAACTCTCTCAGCAGATGCTCATGGAACATATCCTCAAAAGATGTTGATACTTAGCAGAAGACAAATACTAGAATGCAAATGTGAAAGCACAGCTCTACCTTCCAACTGGGTGTCTTGAAGGCTAATCAGTTTTCCAAGCTTGGGCAACCCTCCCACCTCAAATACACAGTGCGACTGGGTTTTTCACCCTCGCTGACTAGCTTTCAGGCTCTCTAGTTGCAGAGCCCAACCCCCAGCCTCCCATAGCTTTGCCTCAGAAAGACTGCTTTGCCTCCCAGTGCCAGCATGCAAAAGCTGGCCTGGCCAGTCACAACCAGGAGGCTCTTCTCCTGCCAGCCATGATCATCTTGACAGTTCTGTGTTCTACTCACATCATCTGTCATCTCGCACACTCCACCTCTCCTTACTGAAATCAGCCTCCTCCATCTACCACATTAGGGTTGAGGGGCAAGAGGAATGAGGATCAGTGCCAAAGTCAGAGCACTATCTGTATCCTTCCTACTCCCAACAGAGTGATGAGCCCAATAGAGCCAGGGTCAAGCTGGGATTGGACAAGCAGGCTGAAGGAAATGCAGTAGTCATAAGCAGCTACAAAAATCAACTCCTGTTTCTGCTCTGAGGAAGGAACAGCTGGAGTGTTGATGTTCAGGTGTGGTTTGGCTTATGAAAGACTGCCAGAAAGATTAAAGGAAAAGATCCACACAGTCAGAGGTCTGGGCATCACTCTCCAATCATCTGTTGTGAAGCTAATACCCCTAGCAATACATCACCGTCTGGACTGGCTACTCTCTTCTATGAGTATCTTGGGATCCCCTTTGACAGCATTACCAACAAATGTCATTCCTGATCTTGCAACTGCCTGTTAGCTTAGATCTGTTTCCTTTTGGCCTACTTTTGCTGATGAGTTTTATTACAGACCTGAAGGAATTAAATTCTATTGTATACTGCACTAAAATAATCCATAAGTAATGCTTACAGCTCCTAATAATTCTGCAACAAACACCAGATCAGAACCATTAGTTATCCCTAAGCAGAGGAGTCCTATTCACACTCCTGTATGCTATGCAGTAAACCAGAGTATCTGTTGGAGGACAGTATGGTTAAATGTGGTATGTCACAATTAACACTGAAAAAAAGAGAGCACTTTGGGGCTAAAGAGCCTCTACTCAAGTCTTCTCATTATCTTACTGTTTCCAGAAGAAGCACAAGGTCGTCTGCCAACATCTTCATTCCATGCAGACCTTTCTGCTCACTTGGGTGCCTGTTGTTCTCCAGGCAACTGTTTTTAAGGGTGACACTAGAAATGGGGCATACTGGAACCATTTTCAGCATCTAACAAAGAGACTTTTCAGCAACATATACAGAAGAATGAACTCTTCTAAAATGTTCTTTTTTAAGCTTCTCAAAGAGAGTAAAGTTAAAAAACCCCAGGTCTTCTCAGGAATTTGTTTTTCCATGTCATCTTATCTCAAAATAAGAAAAAAGCTGGAAAAGTCGAATCAAAAACTCTATCTCCATCACATAGGAACAACCTCCTGTAAAGCCATATCCATTCCTCAGCTGGAAGCCCAGCATGTAAGATTCCTGCCTTTAGATGTTAGTTGGAATTTCTTCACTCTGCAGCAAAGCTTCCAGTAAAGCCCACTGTCTATACTGACAGGAACACTAGGCAGGAAGAGAAGGTTACATGAGAGCATTACCTTGACAAGTTTGCAGAAATGCTGAGGGGAGGAGAAATGTAATGTAAGACCCCATTACACTTCACCTTCCATGCAAGGAGATGTTCAGTAAAGCATTCAAAGACTCAGAATTAAGGTTTCATTTTGGTAGTTTTGGTTGAATCATAAGCCTCTTTCTACTGGAAGCATTTAAAGGAAGTGGATCTTCTCTTCCCTGTTTTGAAAAGTTATATTGAAGGGCACGTAAATCACAGATTTGCCCAAACCTGTTTTTCCTCATTACTGACTATAAACCTCTAAACAGAGGAATCCATAAAGTGTAGCCCAAATAATGCAGCACACTGGCAAGAGGTAGGGAACAAGCTGGTTCAAGATGGTTTCAGCTGATAAAGTTAAGGGACAACAGCCACAAAAGGCAGAACTTCTTGGATATGGGCAATTCATTCCACTAGAAAGAACAAAAAGAGATCTTTCTTTGAATTCCAATTAATTGAAAACCACAGTATTTTGCAGCTTTTCTAGCACACTTGGATAAAAGTAGATAAACTACTATATTGTTTAATACTCAGGGTTTAGCATTCTGGATTCCAATCCCACATCAGGCAGCTTCTGACTTGACACCCTTCAATAATTCACATTCTGCTTGCCTCTCAGTTTTGCCATCAGTAAAATGGAGATAACATGCATTTCACAGTGTGGTAGAGTAATGTGAAGGCTGACTGATTTATCAGTAGTTGTGAGATGCTTAGGAATACTCTGATAAAATGTGCCACATGTATGCACAATTTATTATTAACCTGACAGCATTTTAGCCTTTTTATTTTCCTGCCTTGCACACAATTCAAGTGCAGGATGCCTGAAGCACATTTGAGGGGATGCCATTTGGCATTTTGATAGTAGCAGGTACTACCATTTAATTCTGAATTTCACAACTTTTAACATCACATTAATGGAGGATTTCTGCAATTAATTTTCCTTCTTTGCTCTATTTTTTAAAAAAGAACATTTGAATGGCCTTGGTTTTCATTCAGTATCAGATCGTTAAAATTACTGAAGGTGTGGAAAGAATCTCATAAAGAAATGTGCTCTTTGGGCCAAATCTTTGGAGGTGAAAAAGGGTGGAAATAAATACAATACAAAGGTAAAATGATCAAAACTACTATTTAGAAGCCCAAACCAGTTACAAGGCTCCAAGGTGCCTGAATCGCTTCTCAAAATGTGACTTAAAAGTAGTTATTTTTCAAACTGACAAGATAACAAATCTAAACAGATTTGGGTTTAGATCTTAGTAAAGCACATCTTTCATCAGTATGAAAGAAGGCTTGGTCTGACTAAAGAACATTTGCTGTATGAGCTTAAATTTAAGTTGAATACTATTTATGTGATCAGATGTGCAAGAAAGCATTTCATACAATGATCTGTACATTTGACGTATTTTCTGCAGAACAGCTCATTAATGACACAGTATCTGCAAGTTCAAATAGCTCATGTACCCACTCAGCAGCACAGTCAGACAGCTGTTCACAAGTCAAAAACAACTGGATGAGTGTAAGGATAGAAGCTAAAACAGATGAAACTGACATTTTGTTTCATTCCCAGATTTCGGAAGTGTCTTAAATTGTTTTAGTCAGCTTTCCAACAACATTATTTTGTTAAGCAACCATGAGGAAACTTAAGCAATTTCAGCTGTGGAAGAAAATCAGTGGAGACTGTTACAAATGCCCCAAAATAGTGGGACAGAGATTCATAGATTTTTAAGGCCAGAGGGAGCATTAAATAGACATACAACACAGCAGTGACCTCCACTGTAAGTGGTAGCAGGGCTATAATTAAACACCATTGACAAATGAGGTCTGAAATCATAGCCAATTGTTCTCCCGAGATAGAGGATCTGTTACTTAGTACTTTGGTTTAGCTATCTTTTGCCTCAGGCAAACTGGGAGTCACCACACTGGCAGCAGCAATGACAGGGAAAACATCCTAGAGCTCAAGAATGGCTGTCATGCCATACTAGTGCAGTTCCCAAGTGATTTTCACAGGCAGAGCCTTGCTCATCTAGTCCAAGTCTCAGCTTGGGCTGGCTGCATTTCAGAAAGCATTTCTTGCACTGAGAGGTATCTGTTATGCTGTTTGGGAATGCTTGCTGTCCAGTTCTCAGATCCAACTACATTAATAACTATTTAGGTTCAATTCAATACACCAAAAATCTTTAGACCAAACTGCTGACAATCCCAACCTCTCAAATCAGCAGCTGTGTTTCCTCTTTAATATCTGCAGCCTTGCTGTCTTCACTGTCACTGTTCAGAGACTGCACTGCTCAATGATACTGGCATGAGAAGTCAAGGGAATAACCACCCGAGTTCTGTCTAGTCAAGATCATTCCTTGGGCCTTTCCTTTAGTGTAGCTCTTGACAAACAGCAATACCTACAGATTTGCCATTTCCAATGAACTTAAATGGTAACAATCCTTCACACCACTGTTCCCTCCTAGGTGGTTTCAAAAGGTATCAGTCTGACTCATTGCCCTACCTGTCCCAAGGTTCCACATGCTGTCTGAGGGCAGGTTCTCCTCTTCAGTCAACTCTAATCTATGCTTAGGTCTCTTTTTGCCTCCATTTCTGAGCCTAACAATTCCAACAGTTGTAGCACAGTGGGGTTGAATCCACAGGTTTTCATTAGAGCTTACTAGTCAGTGTTGGAGCATATGTCCCTTGCTTAAAACACCTCCATATTTTCATGATATATAGTAACTCATCAGTAGTAGGTTCATATTATGGACAATAATGTCAGTTAGATATAAAATAAGCTAGAAATATATATGCAATTGATACAGATTACATTTTAAAAGTCAGAATCCAGAAATTCTACAAAATAAAAATAGATTGCTTTTTTCTGCAGACTGTCATCAAAATCAGTATTTTTTTCTAAATATTTGAATTTGACTGAAACCACCATTTGTCATTAGGAAAACATTCCAAGCTGTCCTATTCTGGTGTGCTTTAGCTGGTCAAAATGTTGCTTCACACATCTTTCATGTGAACATGCCACAAGATAGGGCAGTCAAAAACCAGACTGCCTTACAGATACATGTATGTGTAAGATACAAAGTAGGAATAAAGTGTACAGGTATATAGTTATTGTATCTGTTCAAAACCAGCAGGTTTGGGAATTTGTTGTAGATGTGTTCGTTGCTGCAGTTGGGACACAGCTGAGCATTTCAGCTTAAGTAATGAAGGAAGATAGAGAATTTAGGAGGAGACTGCTAAGCCAGTAACCTAAATTACAATTTGATCATCAGAGCCTTATTTTTGTTTTGTTTTTAATTTCAACTTAAAAAAAGAAAAATCAGATCTCCAACAGTACAGTGCCCACTAGAGGACCACTGAAGAAAGAGGGTTTTGCCATTTTCTGCAGCAGCCAATGTTTTCTTAGAGGGTCTTCTACCCAGTAATAAACCTAGAGTCATACCACTATCATCACATGACTCAGTTCCGAGCTGCTGTGATCATACAGCTATCATTACCTAAGCTGGCAAATTTTCAGCTAAATCTGCTTGTATGAGTTGTGCCTCATCTTTAACAGAATCAAAGAATGGTTTGGATTGGAATGAACCTTGAAGATCATGTAGTTCCAAGCCCCCTGCCATGGGCAGGGACACCGTCTACCAGACCAGGTTGCTCAAAGCCCCATCCAACCTAGTCTTGAACACATCCAGTGCTTGAGAATCTACAACCTCTCTGGGCAACCTGTTCCAGTGTCTCACCACCCCCATCTTTGACATTAATATAAACATACTTCTAGCTCTTGTTATCCTGAGAGATGTAACAACATTACTGCTTCACAATGGTAATATCCAATCCATATTTTTTATGTTCATTGATCTCCCATTATCTTCCTTAAAAGTCAAAGCTATGTGAATAACAAGGACCTACACAGATCTCCATTACACCAGAGGTCTGGTAGACATCATGCAGGGTGGTCCCTTTGTACAGCCCTCTTCCTCCTACCACACTGAGTCCCAGGACAGCTCTCAAAGGAGCCATAGAGGAAAATGCAAAAGACAGAAGAAAAGGCACAGAAATTCTGGCTGCTTTCCCAGTTTTTTTCTTTAGGCTGTCCAAGAGAAGCAATTTATCTCCTTTCTTCTTCACAAACCTCACCTGTTTCTTTTTTCCATCTTTTTTTTTTTTTTAACAGCAATTTATTAAGTAATGATTCCATACACTTCTTCCCCATTTAAAAAAGTCTTAGGGGAATATAAGCAACATATTTTCGGCCACATACAGAAAGGAGCTGAAGGAATTTAGCTGCAAATGCCACTGAGCTATGAAATCTGCAGATCACAACACAGGCCGCTCTCATTTCTGCTATACATCTCTGCCTCAACTGTGGTTTCTGATCAGCCTCAATGGACAAATCTGCCTTTAGCTCCAAGGATTTCTCCCACATTACCTTGTGGAGAAAGGTACCAAGAGGCACTCTGACCCTGAAAGCCAAGCTGGCAGGATGGAAGCAGCAGGAAAGACCAGAAAATAAAATATATGCCTGTGGAGACACATCAGAGATTTGGAAAACTCAGTGTTATTTTTCTCAAGTACTAAGGCAAAAAACTGAGAAGGAATGAAAATCCACCCAAGAGACTACAGAGTCTGAGAAAGGCTTCTGAATAAATGCAGCAGCCAAGCAAACTCAGGGGTCTGCCGGCATCATTAGAGATTGAAGCCTGGTTTTAACCTAGGGCTCAATTTTCTACATCTACCAATGAAATGCTGCTTCTTATCTTTCTGATAAAGGTCTCTGTCAAATACTCAGAGCCAAACCCAGTCCATTATATTCACCCAGGTTACATTACCAATCAAATTCCATGAGTAAGAGGAGGAAGATCACACCTCAGAGCAAAATCCTGGGAGCAGAGAGGCCCTTTCCTCCCTGGCCTACATTGCAAACTGCAGACCAGCTACAAATACACCTGCTCTAGTTAATAAGTAGTTAGAGTTGTGGTGACACAGGTTAACAGGAAAATAAATAAGATTTTACCTACCCTTTCAGTGCCTCAGAACCACAGAACACTTGCCATCTTTGGGCTAAACACTCAAATACAACCCAGTGGGCTTTCTTCTCTGTTGTCCTGCTTTTTATGCAATGCTTCATACAGGAACTGAGAAAGTGCAAACTCTGCCATTCTGCTCTGGTGGCCTTTTATAGTCCCTTTGCTTTCCCTGACAGCACAAGGTCAAGGTGAGTCTCAAGCATGAGGCGTAAAAGGGGCAGTCTGGAACCAGCAGTCACAGCAGGGAAAGTGCCAGTGCAGACAGGTAGGCAGAGGTGGGTCACCACGCAGGAAAAGCATCTGATCAGCATCTGAGGTTCATGACAGAGGGCATTTGTGAGAAATCAGTGGAGCATAGAGGACTGATATAAAAGAAGAGTCAAAAGTTCTCCTTCTCCCACTGCTGCTATCAGCACCCTGCAGTGCAGCATCTGCTCCATGTCACCCAACAGGGAAGAGGCTACAATACTGCTTGGGTTCTGTCCTTACCAGCACAGTTGCAGCCTGGCCCGGGAAGGATCTGAGCAGTCATAGCATGACACTGCACAAAGCAGCAGGAAACAAGGAGATTTCCATCGAAAAGAAAGATGAGGAACACTCCTCAAAGATGGCCACTTAATAGGGAAAGACACTTTAATTTCTAACTGCAAGCCTACCTGAAAAACTGACAATCAAACTACATCATCCTACTGGTTGCTCATGAATTACCATCACTTATCTGTCCTGCTAAGATATTTATATGTCTCTATCACTATTATACAGAAGCATATGGGATCCTTAATACCTAAAGTACAGGAAGCCCCACTGGCTACATACTTCAGACATGGAAACTGAGGTAACTAGGTACCATACACCCTGCAAAGGAAGGTTAGTTGATTCAATCTTAACTCCTTTAGCTTGACAACAAATCATACTAGGTATGCAGGAGCCCTGTGGCAGAAATGGAAATTAGTCTCTCAGGTGCTAACACTCTTATGACCAGACTATCCAAGTTCTGCTGCTCCATTACACCTTCTTTACACCTTATACCTTGGCTCCTCTCAGGATAATGAGGTGAGAAAGTGTACATGCAGGCAGGTCCTGGACAGCTGACGTAATATGACTGGCAACACTGACAGCAACACAGAATGTGAATCCAGTGTACTCAGGTCCCAGCCTTATTTCAGAGCAAACACATCCAAATACAAACCAGTTCTGCTTCGAGTAGTCTGTGACATCCACAGTCCTCCCCACCTCCCCACATTTACTTCTCTCAGCTCTTGGACTGTTTTGCACCCAGATGACAGCTCCTGGACCTGTTCACAGATGGAAGAAGGGTAGATACTTTACTATGTAGGGTAGATTTACAATGGCAGTGAGCCTGTCTGCAATGAAGGATTCTGGGAGAGACACATACGTACACCCCAAAGTCACATTGCTGTCTCTGGACAGCAATAACATGGCAGCTGCCTTGCTTTCTATAGGGAGAGAAAGAAGCGTTGCTATCCATCAAGTTAAAAGTGGGTTAGCAAAGGAACAAGAGGTAAAGTGAAATCAGAAGTTGGCCCAGGATAGATGGCCACTCTACCATTTCATCACATGGTTACCACCTTCTCCTGCAACCGGGAGCACTCAGTGCTGAGATCGACGTGCAAAGGTTCATCTTCTCTTAGTAGTGCCAGAGTCTGCCAGACAGACGTGCTTCTCCTCTGCTTTTTTCCCTGTAGCTTCATTGCACCGTTTCCAGCATCCTCAAGGTATCTGGGAGGATTATGTTCCTCCATTTTCCACCAAAACTTAACAAAAATTTCCCTGTGGCGAATGACCTGTGCACCTCCATCCTGGAATAAGGATGAAAGCAAGGCTACTGTGTGTGCTGTCTTGCTTGGGGCTATATTTACTGCTGATTGACCTCCATGACAAGCTGCCTAGCTCAGCAGAAGCCTGGACAGTAATAATAGATCAACTCTTTTTTGTGGTTGCTTTTGTTCTCCTTTTTTTAATTTTTTAAGGCAAAAAACAAAGGGAAATAAGCCTTCCTTCTGAAAACAAATTATCTTCTGACCATAAGTTGGAAAGAAAAATATCTGACTCTGCTCATTTTCATAATTATTATTAGTTACTTTTATTTAAATCTTTGTTTAAATTTCAATTTAGATCCTAGCTGTGCACACTTTAGGACCCAAGCAGGAGCCAGCAGGCTGGTCTATGGGCTGACAGAGGAAGTGGGTATCCAGACTCCAGCTAGATTTGGTCCTCCAGAAGCTCACTCAGCTCATTCAAATCTACTCTCTGAAATAGCCCAAGACCTGTTCTCTTATACTACCAGCCAGGTAAAACCAAGATGGAACAGCTGCTGTAAACAGCCTGTGTGAACTATCGGTTACTCTTTTATAAAATAACGTTTTCATCCTGTTTTATCTCTCCAAGTCCCACATCCTATTTGCCCACAAATTATTCTCACTCTTCATGAGTTCCACCTCACACCAAATGGCGATCTCCTTTGTACACAACCACAATTGCTTCGTTTCAGCAGGGGAGATGCCCAGGCTTTGCCTAACTGAAGGCTATGACTTGTCCATTGCCTGAGGTCTGCAGCTGATCTGCAACCAAGCAGAAAAGGATTGTAGCCTCATGGTTATCTATAACACAGAAGATTGAAACAAGAATATAGCTGTCAGCATGTATTGCAGCTAGACTGTTCAAATCAATGGTATAATCCATACAGGGGCCTGTAATCTCCCTGTGGCTCCCCTGAATTAAAAGCAGGGGAGGGTATGAAACAAATCCAGCTAGGTCTGGAGCTGCAGGCAGTCCACGCTTAGTGAAGGAATATGGGTCCCAAGCCATTTCTGTGAACAGGGGTATAGGATCTAAATTGAAATTCTGTGGCTCCTGTTCAGTTTTAATATTTATTACTAAGAATAACAAATGGTGCTTAAACTGCACTTTGGAGTTTTAAAGCACTTTATAAACATTAATTAATATCTTAACACATCATCTTTCTCTGGTGTTCACCTGGCAATGCATCAAAAAATTACAACCAGATGGGAAAAAGATTACTATTTTAAATACAACCAAAAGGAACTTAAACCAGGAAGAATAAGCAAGAGAACAAGATGGGGAAAAACAAATTGCTGCCAATCTAAGTCATGAGCAGAGTTCTGACCAGCTTTCTGCCCAATGGCATAAGAAGTGTCATAAACCAGCAATATTTACTCCACAGCCCTTGAAGACCATCAATTCTAGAGTTTTCAATTGGTGAGTGAAGATACGGGCCCTCCAAAATGTGTCCCAGAACTGCCTCCTGTCTTCTAGAACATCAGAGCCCAAGACCAAATGGATGGTCTGCAGCTGTGTATTGCTGGTGAATTCAACAACAACCAATTTATATTCATCCATCAAGGAATATGCAAGTGGAAGCAAATATTATGGTCATGTTCATTTGTTTCTGATTACAAAATGTATTTAAATGCATATGCAAATTAAGTGCACCCATCAGGCTCATGGCAACGTGAGCAAATTAGCCCTTAGTATTACAAAGTTTGGGGTGACTGGCAGGGAGATACAGTGATCGCAAGTGAGATGAGGCAGTTTCTTTAGATGCAGCCAAAACCGGGCTGCTCCAAAGGGGCAGGTGGAGGATAAATCCTGCAGTAACTTGTCGCTTTAAACAAAGCTGAGGGGCTATAGAAAAATCTGTTCCCACCACAGTTAAAAGTGTGATAATTACAGAGCAACGGGCTCTTCTGTCATTCAGCAGGCAGCATCCCCAGGAAATCTTGCTCTGTAATCAAGGGAAGAGGTGCAATCAAGCTCCTATTCAGGCTTCGTTTAGAAACAGCCCCTGCAGGCAACACAAAGGCTTCAGCATGGTGCTTTATGAAGCTGGTGATCATATCAACATCTTGGTTCTGCAACTACAAGCAGAGTTAATGTCATTTCTAAGCACATCTTCTATTCAACTTTCCTCACAAAGTCCAGAAGGAGTATAGGAAGAGAGGTAAGGTCTTGGGGCAAAATAGTCGTGTACATAAAATGTTGCACTCATGCTGTCCACATGAGTGAACTCACTCTCTACACCACAATGTCGGAGGATGAGAGAATTCCTTGCAGACTAAGGAAGAGAGCATGATCCTGAATGAGCAGATATGAACGTCCTCATCTGGCTGCTAAAGCAGCACAGCTTTCAAAATTTGCTTGGGGAAGGTTTTGTTTGGGTTTTTTTCCAGCAACATGAATGTATCTGTGCTGCTCAAATTCTACAGGATCCTCATTCTCTTGGCAGCAGCCTGATCCCATGGAGACTGATGAGGTTTATTATAGGGGAAGGTGTCTCTGACTTTGGCTTTCATGTCTAATGCCACCATTGCTCAGAAACATACAAATTAATTGCTACTCAAATCAGCCATCCTTTGTACCCTACAGAGCTGTCAGATCCAGTGAAGCAGTTTACTCCAACTGCAATACAAATAGCATCACATTTTGTTCAAAAGAGCCAAATCTTCCAAAGTGTGCATGCATTTACACTCCCACTGTATACACTCAGACACAGAAATCATACTCGGCAATGACCTGCTCAGCTATCCATCTGGGCACGCAGCTACAGTGACAAACGCAACCCTAGTAACTCTGGGTGCATACTAAGTGCCAAAAATCTTTCTGCACATCAGAGGCATGTTCTCGACAGGATTTTCAGTTTTGTCTCAGTATGGAATGGTTGTTCTTTGCTGAGGTTCACCATAACTGGAATTGCACTTTGCATTACAGTAACCCCTAACACTGTTTATGGAGCTTCATTCCATCACCGTACAGAATCAGCAGGTTGCACTCTCTATTTCTTATTTCTCTGGCCACAGGATAAAAGAGTTTGCTGTGGTTTTTACCATCTGCAGACATAGGTATCAGTCAATAGCCAAGTAATGGCCTGGACGTTGTCAAGAGAACTCATTATTAAAAAGGTACATATTGCATTTAGCTGTTCAAACATAAGTTGTTATTGATTGGATCCCATCAGTACCCAGTAAAAGAGCCAACTCCGGTGATGAAATGAAAATACGCACACAGACTACAGAGTAGTAAATACCATAATGGAGTTAAGGATCCCCCTCAAAAGTGAGCTGTCGATATCCAGTTGAAAGAGCACGTCATTTTCAAAAATGAGACTGGGAATAAAATAACCATGTTAATTCTGCATATATCCAGAGGCAGGATAAAGAAAAAAAAAAAAAAAAGGGAACAGTTCTGACAACAAACATCTCAATCTCTTGGAAAAAAAGCAAAGAAAATACAAGTTGGTTAATGGCCAATCAAGCCACAGGCAGGAATAGCCTGCATCCAGTTCTGCTGTTCCTACCACATCCTACTGTTCATCAGTGGAGGTTCTGCCACACTCACAGAACTGGAAGAGAGCTTCTTTGGAGTTTGCTACATTTTTCAAAGTCAGATAAAAAGATGGGTATCCTTAACTTGGTTTCTGTTTTGTTTCCTTCCCACTTTTCTTTGTCTGTTTGTTTCTACTTACTAAACAGCTTTTCTTGTTTCTCCCCTTCTTTTCACTATCTGCACAGACACTGTAACAGTTTTGGGTGACAGCACTTAACATACAGAAATCACCACTGCTGCAGCATAAAGGAGGCAGAAAACAAGATCATAAAATTCTAACATAAACCAAATACACACCATGAAGTAACACAAGAGAAAACTGAAGAACTGGACAGGGTAATGATCGCTACATTTGTTCCATTGGAAAAGTTCTCTGTACAGCATCTTCTGTGTGAGTGAACAGAGCACAGCTGTAAGTTTTAACAGTGAGTTTAAAATGTTTACTAAAAAAGGTACATCGTGACAAACTTCTTTGCTCACCCTTAATAGAAGGTTGGGCTGGAAACTGATGAATCACTATAGGAAACAAACAGCAATGGTGACACATAGCTTCAAAAGGTAACAATACCACTGCTTGATCAGTGATGTCTACAACAGAAATACCCTTAGACTTGTTAGAAGATGGTTTTGATATTGCTCCACCCATTCAGGAAATGCAGAAATTCAACCATCTGAGCTCTGGTTAAGAGCTCTCACAATTGCTCCACATAGAAGACTCTACTCACTCATGGTAATTTCTCAAGACATTCACTAAAAACCATATGCTGTGGATGTCTTCAGCAGCTCCCCATGGAGTCTGGATCCATTAGCCCAGCAGCAGAAGGAGGCTTGTATCTTTATATTTCAGGGTCCACATGCCTGTGTGGCTCTTGCAATCTTCCAACACCCAAAACTGGCATTTAGACATGAGGTGTGTTTGTTTTGTAAGTGTATGAGGATCAGGCACGGTGGCTCAGCTACTGAAGTGCCTGGTCACACCCAGCAGCCTCTCCAGCTCCAAAGAACTCATGGTTCAAGCACAGAAAACAGTTCTGGCTCATTACTGGATTGGACCTGATTGGTGTGGAGCAAATAGCGAGGAATAATTCTATTCAGCACTTCACAAGCTCACACCTCCTATCTAATGGTCATGTACTGTTACTGTAATATTTGATATAAAGCCAAATTTTCTGTTATCATTAAAAGCACCTTAAAATTAATGCACATATGGATATCATGTTTACTTTCCAAACCTTCTCATCCTATAAAAACATGTTCGCTTCTCCATCTATACCGTAAATGTGGAGCTGTACTTGCACAGCATTTCTGTAGGGTTTTTTTGCTTACATCTCCCTCCACAGTTTAGAGACTTCATTTTCAGCACTTCTCACATTCTACATACTAAATTTTGATTAATCTATTTTCATTGCCAAAAGAAGTAAAAAAATGCTAGGTGTGCTAAGATATTATTGCAAGTATTTCCATTCTGACAATATTTCAGGGTTGGGTTTTTTTGCCTTGATACTGGACACTTCTTGCATGGGTTTCATCTTTGGCTTAAGCTCAAACTATTGTGTTTAAACCCAGATGTCATAAAAATGCTGTGGTGAGATTCTCAAATTCACACAGGGATTTCCAGTTGACGTACTTAAGTCTCTTTTACATACAAAGTTAATTACCATCACACTGCTAAAGATCAAGAAAAAAAAAACCTGAAATACACTTCATCAGAAGGTTTGCATGACTTTAAGCTTCTGCAGTCAAATTTTAAAAGAGAGTATTAAACAATGTAGAAACACTCAAATCTTTCTTCCCTTTGCTGTACTAAGAAAGATTGTTCAGCAGGTCCCAAAGCAATTTAATCAAAGATGCTAAAACTATCAAGGTGCTGTTGCTGTTCAGCCATTAGTATATAAGCAATCGAGGGGGAGCATGGGGCTTTCACAGACTAGCAACAGCTGACAGAAAGGACGGCCTAACTTTAGCAATGTCCTGTCAATCAGTTGTTAGCCATGCATATACACAGTTCCTCTTTACCAATACTTCACGCAGTTTTCAGGGACCCAGGGTAGTGGAATTTACCCAGATAGCTAAGCTAACTTCTTTTTTTACCAACACCAACATAGGGTATTTCTGTATTTACCAATGTATGTTCTCTACCCTTACTAATAAGTTGCTAGTGAAAATCTGCCCATGCTACAAATGCAGCATCCTTTCAGAAAGGCACCTCTTCAAAGTGCTCATGCTCTCTCTCTACTCCCATTTCATTACTTCCAGCTGGAAAAAAGAATGGCAGAACTTTGCTTCCTCTCAGAGCCACCAGCCTGGATAAGAGCTCAGTTGTAGCCCTGCTAAGTGACAAATTAACTCTTTGGATTATGCAAAGATAACAGGAAGCAGGGAAGTACTCTCTTACCTTCAGAACACAGCTTGCCGGCATATCCAGTGGCTGAGCAGTCACAGTGTGGCTCACCATCCAGAAGGAAGCAAGTGCCACCATTTTCACAGGGGTTTTCTGCACAAAGCCCTTCCATTTCAAGTCGGACCCCTTGACTGCCCAGGAGCTGCGGCTCAGAGTTCCCGTATTTCAGATCCAGGATAAATCCTTGAAATGGAGGCTCACCCAGAACACCGTCAAGGGTCAAGGCAGCAGGACGGATGTCCAATGGGACTCCACCAACAAAAAGGTCACTGACGATGTTCATATACTGGCGTTGTGGACGTACCTCTCCTGGCTTGGCTTCCCCATCCAGCACTAGCACTGTTCGAAGGTGATTGCGGCTGACCATCAGGAAGTGCCAGTTGCTGTCGTTGACCTGCTTGTCTGTGGTAACTGTAGTCTCTGCACAGTCCACACTGAACTGGAGCTGGATGCGACCATCAACAAGGGACAGACAGAGGAAGTCACAGACACCACCATCATCAAAGTAGAGGAGCAGCCCAGCAGAGACATTGGTCTTGAACTGGAAGCTGAGTTCACTCCTAGAGCTGGCATCCCAGCGGAGGTAGCGGGCCCACTGGTTGGGGATGCCCATGAACTCCAGACCGAGACAGAGACCCAGCAAGGAGCCCAGCAGCAAACTCACCTTCAAGGTGAAGCAAACGGAGTGCAGAGTGAAGCCCATTGTTTCAAGAATCTGCTCTTCCCTAGGAGAAAAAACAGCCACACTACTGGGAGGAGAAACCCAGTAATCAACACCAAGTGTTAAATCCAACGGGAAGAGGAGGAGAATGCAGACAGTGGCAGAGAGAGGGGGAGAATAAGTGGAAAGGGAGATATCAAGCACATGTGACCAAGAGGAAATGTCTCCTCCCCAAGGAAAGATCTCAACTATCCTTTAAGATCCAGAGGCCTTCATCTTAGAAGTACAGCATACATGAAGTGACTTCTCCAGCCAGTATACTTTTGTCAAGTGCAAAACAACCCACCACTATTTGTTTTGGTAGAACACAAAGGTGACACTGGTTGTTCCAGGGAGGAAGGAAAGGCAGAGCCGTAACTCAAGCTCCAAATTCTGGTTTCCTAGAAGTGATTACAATATTGACGGAGGTGGCAGTGAGATGGAGGAGAGAGTGAATTCATAAAGCACGTGATCCTCAAGAGGACAAAAACAAAGTCAATCTTCATGATGCACTGGTGGCTACCCAGACCATAACTCACTGCTTGGCACTCACAGAGCTTGCAGGACCTATGTGGTCAAGAGAAAGAAAGAAAATAAAAAGTTAGTCCTATTACTCACCGTATAATTACCACTAAGCTTATTAACATCTTGTCCAGTAACCCATTTACATTTCTTGATACTCTCGCCACTTTGTGTCTGCAGTTGGCTATACAGTCCTCCAAAGCACCAAGGATATCTATGTCCTCAAAACTAAGAGAGCCAAATGGAGAACCCATTAAGTGATCTGCACCCACCACAAAATACACCAAGCGATTTAACTCCTTTGATGGATGCAACCTCATAGACTTTACTGAAAGAAATGGCACCAAAGCCTCCTCAGTAACAGTAACCTCTCAATGAAAATGCTTAGAGCAAAGACCATAGCTCCTTAGGGTTTAAAACCTGATAAGACGTTATCTACCACTTTCATCGTGCTTCCTAGCACATCAAGCAAGCATTAGAGAAGACAACCCTGCTGTCACATCCTGTCATGCAATAGCTGCTTTTACTTTGCATGCCTTGCACACTTCAGAGACTCTAAAGGGACCTTTGCAACCTGGAAACTTGTGCTATGCAAATTATATATGAAAACCTGCAGCTTAGATGATAGGAAACTTGTAGCTTACATGGTAAGAACTGCCTAAGCACTTAACCACTTATCCTGGTCTAGTGGTTTGGCTAAAAGGCCAAATTCACCCCCAGCTAAGAGCAAGCAATTCCAACTGCCTTCAGTGAGCAGGAGTTATACTTGTTAACACTGGGATTTAATTCGCTTCTGCCTATTTTCATGTGAGTGACTGGGGGTAGGAGGATGTTTTAAGATGACAAGCAAAGACAGCATAAAGCTAGGCTCATTCTTTGAAAATCCTGCTTAAAAAGTAAATGTTCCACTAACACAAGTGCTTGTTCACAGGGATGGGTTGAGCACAAGAACAGCTCTGGGAATGGCTATCGTTAGCACAGATACAAAGCAGGAAAAGAGGTGATGAGAACCAAGGCCTTGAACTTCCCAGAAGCCAGCAAGAACAGGGATTTCACAAGCCAGATCACAAACATTGTGAGATAGTATTTGCTTGGGAAAAGCATTTTGTGCCATGGACAATGAGAGTTGCTGGGGCTGCTGCTGCTCCCAGCAGATGTCTTTCAATCCCACCACTGACCTTGCACCAAAGGAGGAGGCCCACACACACTGCAGAAACGGACAGTGCAGAAAAGTTTCTGTTCGGTACAGGCAGAGGTCGAGATGAAGGAGAATCACTAGGGAAGAGAGCTCACATAGTCACAGCCTCTGCCTTACCTGCCCCCGAGACCTGCAGAAGCCGTAAGTCTCCAGGGCTGTCAGTCTGGCAAATTTAGCCAGCATGAAAAACAAGTCACTTAGAAAACAAAAGGGATCAATTAAAAGGAAACGTGCAAGTTGGAGAGAAACATGAGCTTTTAGTGCCCAGTGGAAAACAGGCCTGTTCCCTGCAGCTGCCTGAATGGAGCATATTAGCTAAACTGCTATAAACACAAATAAAATCAAGTCAAAACCAGAGGGAAGATAATTCCTTTTAATTGTTAACAGCTTGGCTCAGGAGAATGGAAGAAGGAAAAAGAAGGTGTTAGGAGAGGCATAAAATGAAAAAAATAAGAGCTCCAAATGCTCAAATCATCTGTCTTCCCAATAATCGTGATTTTGGCTCCATTTATAGGGATTCTGGGGGGCTTTAAAAATCAACTAGAAAAAAATGTTATGTGGCTCTTGTCCATTTACCTTTTTCCTCTGTGCTCCCCAGCGGCTCCACTAAAATAGCCCATGATTTACAGAGGAGGAGAATAGAGTGAGAGAGGTAAGAGAGAAAGTGATGACCCAAGCCTGGAATTATTGATGAGATGGGAATAGGAATATAATAATGTGTGTAAATTAGCCAGTGATGTGCTCCCAGCAGCTCACAGTTCCCTGGAACTTTTACCACCACCATAGCAAAATTCACAGCTCCATTCCTGTTCTCAGCCTGAGCTAGGGAGGGAAGCAAGCCCAGCATGGCACCAAACACCCACAGAGCCCCAGCTTTTGATTCTCCTGGGCAAGGTGGATTGCGCCATTTGCATCAGAAGAAGTCCTCAGCCTTACTACTCTTCTCTCTCTGTTTTAGACTAACTCTTTGAGGACCAGTGAAAGATGCTATAAATCACAGCAGCAGGTGTGAACACTCTATGATAACCACAAATGAGAAGCGCAAGTCCATGTACAGCCCAAACACCTGTTTGAAAAGCCTACCAATCTCTCCCAACCCCAGGCTGCTGAAACCCTTTTTTACACACACAAAGAAATCTTGGTCTCCATGGGTTGCTTCAGTCCTTGGGATATTTCCCAAGTAAAGGGAGCAGGCTACCTCTGAGGTACAGATTCCTGTAACATCGATACATGTTCATTAGGAGAGGACAAAGGCCACAGCTAACAAGGGAAAGCAGTCAAAAATGGTTAAACATGAATAGCATTGTTGACTGAGGGAAGCCAATGCAAACCCCCTCTCTCTGTTTTCATTGAGACAAGCCAAGGTAACCCCTTTCTAGCTGTTTTGAAAGAAGACAGTGCCTGTTCTGTTTCAGAAAAAGAAGACACAAAAAACCATGAAATAGAGGTGTCACTGCTGGGTGCTTTATTGCCTTTTAGACACTGCAGCTCAGGTTTTGGGAAGGCTGCCCACACCCAGCTGCTAGCAAGATGGGGCCATCTGAGGCTCCTCCAGAGCCCTGTCAGCACCCATCAGAATGCTTCCCGCTATTCCAGTTTTATGTATCATGCAGTTCAGCCTGTAAGAGCAAACCTTACCATATAGTACCAGGGTCTTAGAAAAACTCATAAGATACAGTGTCATTTTTAGCAGTGGCCAGGATCTGAATCCCAACCTTGAGAGAGAAAATCCTGGCACAACAAATCTGTGCCTTACCCACAATGATCCCCCAAGACAAACTGAGAACAAATAATTTTCTGCTCTTAGCATTTTATTTTTAGCATAAGTACTACCCTAGCAGCCTCATACAGCACACTGCTGCCATAGCAATACATTACAGTTTGGGACAGTAACTACAGAATTCCATAGTATTTTCTTATATATTTTATCTCTGAGAAATCTTAAACTTTGTTACAGCATGACATCTGAAAAAAAAAAAAAAGACTTCACGAAGACACTGCCTCTCCCAGTCACAAATTAGCAACACTACTGTTCCAATTCCACCTATTGCTCTCATTGGAGAACATAAATATTTTCCATGTTATAGTTTTGGCTTAATGTGATTTAGCAGCAGAAAACAAGACAGTCTGGTGTGATCAGCCCTTCAACAAACCACTAGGTGAGGTCTCTGGAGAGCATTTTAAATACTTGCTACCCTGAAGAAATGAAAGAGCCAGCAAGTTTATCTCCACTGCAGCCGGTACCACCTGCTTGGCCCAGCAGAGAGCTGAGACAGCAAGGAACCTCCACGCTCAACAGACGGCTCAGCATCTCACACACGCAAAACCTGCTGTAGGAAACACACCCACTTGCACTATTGAAATGTCCCACCCACAGGGCTGATGGAACTGCACAACTTCCAAAGAGCCTCACCACAGTGTCGTGGGCAAGTGCTACCCAACCACCACACGTCTTCCCAAACTTGGGAGCATCCTATTAATGCCAGGTCAGATCCACCTGCTCAGCAGCCCATGGAGGAGGTCTCACCCTCGCTTTAGAGTGGCTCTCAACTGCTTATCAGCTGTATGCAGAGAGTGACTGACATTATCTAATTGCCAACTAATTTCAATAATTACTGACCAGCATACTTTGTATGCGGGGTTAATATCATTGCAACATCTCACAATGCGCCTGCTTAGGAGAGAGGGTGAGGAGCTGGGCACAATGCTGCTCCACAGCTTATTTACCCAACTGAACAGAAAGGTTGCAGGAGATGGGTTTGTCACTCCCTGCCCTCCCTCCTCCACCACCTCCCTCTCTGGTTGCTAATTGCTTGGAGATGAAGTTCTTTGTATTTGAAAGTGTAATTTTCAGCAATTCCTTGTGCAGAAAGAATAACAGAGTTAGATGAAGCAAGGACAGCCTGGCTTCCCTTGCAAACCCCTGCCACTGCAGCCCAGTGCAAGCCTATGTAAGTACTGTTATTCCACTTAAGGATGTTGGACAAAATCCCACTGACACACTGATGGGAGGGGTTTACAGTCACCTCAGTCTCCTACCCCCTTCCACAACCAAAACTATTTATTTTGTCATACTTTGTGTAGAAAGAAAAACATATATTGGTCACCTAGGATCCATGTATTTGTTCCCCATTTGAACTCACCCTTATCATTTCCTTCACTGTAAAAAAAGCAAAATCCAATGGTTTGCTTTATTCCCCAGGCCCTAACGAAGCAGAGGTTTAGGAAGTTTTAGGAAGGGACAAACAAGACCCCAGTTTGTCTCTGTATCCATGTGTGTTACTGCAGTCAGCCCAGAGCACAGCAATCAGATCATCACAGCTCTCTGACATATGCTGCTATAAACGATCCAGTGAGATTCACAATCGATAACTGATATTAAAAACCAAGTTTGCCAGCAACAGAGAAATGGGGAATTAGTAGTATTTATTCAGTCTGTCTTCACTCACCCAGTTCTCTAGTGAGCAATGAGCTCCTTCCGGCTCATGCACTGGTGTGGGTCTCCACAGAGATGTCTATCACTTAAACAGAAATCTTTCTGCTTGGTCTATCCCCAGCTGATTTGTGGCTAAAATAGAAGGGAGAAAAAATAACAAAAAAAAAACCTGACTAAAAATGCAGATCTGAAAACTATAAGCTGCTACTATCACTGGGAGGAAAAAAAAAAAAGGAACACAAAAATCTTCCCATCACACATTCTCCTCAGCCAGGATACCTGGTGAGAGGTTTACAGAGAACTGAGAGGGGACATGGACGCTTTGAAATTCAAGAGATTAGGGAAAAACACATGGATAAATTTATTTTTTAATTCCTCCAGCAGCATTTGCATCTCAGCTATAAATCTGGATGCTGGCATCATCCCCTTGCTGGGATGGAGAGGACTCTGGGGTGGTGCCAGTGGAGCTGACTTTAAAGAACTAAGCGGAAGACACAATTCTGTTACCCAGGGAGAGTCTGGTGGCACTACACTACTGTTCACAGGGGTGAGGGCAAGGCAGAATGGGCTCTCCTTAAGGAACAGGCTGCAAGTGCAATTGCAAAGGGGGGGCTTTGCCTTGCAAATAGCTGAGCACACCCAGGTCCTGCTAAAGCTGGCAGAACCTCATGGGATCCAGCATCTTACATGACTGGCTGCAGGGAGAGAAGTAGAAGAAGAAACAGAGAGATTTAGGGCTTTATCTTGGATGTACAGACACAGGTGGGCATGAAGGCCAGCATCTTAAAATTGGGGGTTGGGGGTGACACAGAGTACTTGGTGACCTCTTCTGGATGGTTTCCAGGGATATAGTATTCATGCCAGTCTCTAACATCACTGTGAGAACTGCATGTGCCTTTGCCCCACCCCAAGTCCAAGGACAAGACATACTCTCTTATGTTCATTGGTTCATCCCACTACTAACATATCTTTCAGGCTTAGCTTTTGCTTTCCTGAAAGCGGACATGGAGTTGCTCAATTCTCCTTATCTGAATTCAGCACAGAGCTCCCTAGGAGACAGTGGCAAAGAACCTGTTTCAAAGCAAAAGGCAAAAAAAAAAAGTCTAGGGTTGCAATCCAAGAGTGTCCTCTTAGAATAAAATAAAAAAGCTAAACTAAAAAGTTAGAATTACTTTGACTCTGCCGCTCTATAGCGGATTAGGATATGTACATGCCCATGCATACACTGTCAGTCATGATCTTTAGGTAGGTGGTTGGTTGGTTTCCTGGTACCTGGGCACGTGGTTTGCAATCAGACAGGTAAAGACCATTGTCCTTCTCCCTGTTCCCAGTTCTCACCTGGAAAGGGCAAGAATGACTGTTTATGACAAGTCTAATCTTGGAGCTCACCTCCAGAAACACTGGGTGTTTCACAAACACAAACTAGGTACCTGTGCATGGGTGAGCTGAGCTTCCATGCATTCACAAGACACACAGCTGGAATGCCACCAGTGGCCTCAGAAGAAATATAAGCAAGTTATTAACGTGCTTAGTTCAACAACAAGCATGGTGCCATTGCAGCACCGCCTCACACTTCAGAGCTATTAGGCTAGAAAGCCATCTGGCTGCTGGAAGAGTTAATATTTTATCATAATTACCCTTCGAGGTTCTCACCTTCTGGGTCTGTTTAAACAAACTTAATTCAGAACCAGAGCTATTCAAATCTACACTGGAAGAAGAAGGGTTAAAAAAGCCACATGGGACAGTGTGACTCCCTCCCTCTAGTGGGACTAGAGGAGGCCACATAGCCCACAAGAGTGACCTTTAACTCGCCTATCTAGCCCAAGCACAGCATGAATGCAATTTACAGACCATTTCAGCTCTCCAGCTTTCTTAACACAAAGAAGAAAAATCAAAACCCAAGCACAATGGAAAAGAAAGAAAGAGAGAGAAAATAACCCTGCAGAGCAATCATGTCTGGGGCTGCTCTGATGGCTTTCTGTTCCCTTCCAGGACAGAGAAATGACTCCCAGTGTGTTAATTACTCCCATTACCACAAACTCTCCACTAACAAGGACTAGCTAAAAGGAAGCGTTGGCAGCAGCTGAGCAGCTACTGCTCTGTACTGTCACACAGACTCCCCCATCTCTGAGCTGGTGCTAACCAGGAGAGCGATTTCTGCAAAACTCAACAGCCTTTATTGTAATTCCCAGGGCAGCTGTGCTAGGAACACTGGTCTTCCCTCAATTCCACCATCATTAAAAGAGAATGAAGAATACTTGCTTTTCTAAAGACTTTGAAGTTCAACAGTTGGAGAGCTCTGAATCATTATCATTTATTTTACTCCTTCTGTAGCTGTCTGCCTCAGTCCCCTGCATCTTCTCCCTCATGCCACCAAGAAGCCTGGACAGATCTGTAGCATTGTTTATTCTACCAGATCCTAATATATCAAATGCAAAGTCAGGAGCCGCACACATTTCAACAGGGAATGTTAGCAGGGAATTCTGTGAATTCACAGTGCTGGCATTACTGAAAAACAGCAAAACTTCTCCCAGATCCCATATCTGACACACATATTGTATTTCCACTTTGTTTTAATAAAAATAAAGTCTTTTAAAAATGTGCTCAGTTACTGAAAATTGAAGTTTGAGCATCTCATCAATACCTGAAAAAGATGAGGCTGCTTCCAATAACATTTTCCTAAGACTAACAGTCTAGAATGGGTTTACTTTTCACCCAAAATGTATTTGATACTGCAGAGACAAGCAGTATCTTCAGATAGACACCCTTCAGGGGAGAGACACAACTGGAGTGTGGGGTGCTTCCAACTTTGAAGCAAGAAGAGGATAAAAAAATCACTGTTGCACTGCTTTATCAGCTGCTTAGCATTAGGAAAAGGTACAGAGCATTAAAAGCAACAAAATAAAACTAATGGCTGGCACACCAACCAGTAACACCTTGCTCTTCCTAACTGTCTGACTATCCAGCTGCTTCTTCCTTTCATATGCATTTTTTAAGTTCTTCATGAGCAAGAACAGTTTCTTTTCCATTTGACAGAACCTAGCACAACACAGTCAAGAACAGAGCTCTCAGGCATCGCTCACGTACACAGTAATAACTGTGACTGTCTGTACTTGAGCTAGCACTAACATGTCTCTACATTCCAGCTGCCATAGAGCAGTTACTTAAAAAAGAAAAAAAAAAGGCATAAAATGATTATCAGAAAGACTAGAATAAGAACAAAGGTTAAACTCATTCTTTTCTTCAATTACAGATCAGTTAAATCACACTTTGTTCAACCCATTTTTACACTACTGAACCAGACCAGAGAAGTTTGCACAATTTTAAATGTTGTGATAGTATATTACAGAGAAGGAGACAGTTGCAATCAGTTTGGTTATTTTACTAACAACATAACATGCACAGTGGGCAACACTGCACCTGTCATTAGTACAGTCAGTAATTAATTTAGGTCATTCCCCATAGTCTGCTGGCTCATGGGAAGATAAACAGCATTCACTGAAAAAAGCAAATAAAGGACCCACAGACATCTGGAAATTTACAGTGGATTTTCCCATTATATAACATGTAGCACTCTCTACGTTCTATTGCAACTTCATAATCTCACGCAAACATTTCTACTCTGCTTCTCACAAAGCAAACACAAACACCCAAACCTAGCAAACAGATGTGATAAACTGTGCACAGTTCAGCTCAGTTCCTGAACTCCTTAAATAGCTGATGATCTGTTTGTGGACCAAATGGGAATGCCTTTCAGGAAGCCTAGTTAAACATTGGAATTGAAGTGTGAGGAATCCATATTCACACAGCTCTCACAGTGGCTGATGCTGACCAGCACAAGGGAGCAAAGACATTAGCAACGTGGTAAGCACTCCAGAAGTCTACATCCACTATGTCTGCTTTATGAATCCCATCCCTCCTTTACCACTAGCTCTAGAAACACGTTGCTGCTTTTTGTGGGCATATAGAGAAACTGCCACGGGAAATCACTGCATTCTTCCAGGTCTCAGCAATTTTCTTCTTCTGATATAGAAAAATTCTGGCAAAATTCACTCCACTGCATTCCACTCCCCATTTCTACCTAAGGGTTACTGGGCGGACGTGAGCAGAAGTTATGCATAGATGGTTTCTTGTGTCTAGCGTGCTGGAGAACAGAAGTGGAAATCTTTGCCAAGATAGACTTCTAGCAAAAATCTTTACATGTCAGCCTCCTTGTTTGAAAAAGGATAATATTTTAAATGGCTCAGGATATTATCTAGGTCATCAAGGAAATGGCTTGTAGCTTTGCATGATAGGGGCCAGTTCCTAAACTAACCAGCAATCATGGGACTGGTAAGAAATATGCTAGGCACGCTGTACTTGTGAGGACTCATTTCAGCCTGGCGTGCGCCTGCAGCCCTACGTGGTAACTTGTCAGTGTGCACCATAAAATCCTCTGCCTAACCTAGACAGCCTGCTGGCAAGGCTGGTGTAACCAACCTGCCACCCTTCTGAGCAGTGGCCTCACGACCAAGGACTGAGACAGCTCTAGTAAAGGCTACATAGGCTCCCAAGCCCTAGGGACCCTCAAAGCAGAAATACAGTACTTAGGGCAGAATCTCTCTTGATCAACAATCTTGTTGATCAGACAAATTTAGGCTTAAGAGCCCTGTGAGCCTGACAGCTCAGAGCGTGGGAGGAGTTAAACACAGGCCAGAGGTTTCATTATTGCTTTTGATTTAATGTTCCTAGATTGTACTTCTGTCCTTCACACTATTTTGCCTGTAAGTTTTCTCTCTCATTATGCCTTTTCCTCAGAGACTCTGTACTGTGAAACGTAGAAACAAACATTACAATGTGCAAAACCAAAGGATTTTCAGAAAATCCAAGTATAAAGCATTCATCTGTTTATTTCAGTGGAGCCACCTAATGATGAGGTAATGACAGTTCCCAGAATAAGTAACACATCAGTCAAAAAGGCAGGGAATGAGCACATGTAGCAAAGTGTAAGAGCAATCATTGTACACACAGGGTGACAAAGAGGCAGACATTAGCTAAAAGAAGCCCAGAGAGCACATCCTAGACTGTCAGAAGTACTTGGGCGTGACTGCAGGAAGGTGGGGGAGAGCACAATTGCCTGATACATTTTAAAATGAACCTGAATAAAAACTCGACGAAATAGTGTAACAGGGAATAACCCTTCACCACCTGAGAAAGACTAGAGGCATCACAGCAGCACTGTCCTATTCTTTCCCTGTATTAAAACTCATTGCCAAAAAACCCAAACTAGGCAGCAGCCTGCCAGGGCCCCAGACCCAGGAAGCAAAGCCTGTGAGCCAGCTTAATACCTCACACGAGACTGGGGGTGAAACAAAGCTAACTAGCACCATTAGGGAAATTAATGCCTTTAGAAATTATTTCAGATCTTCTAATGGAGCATTTTAACACCACTGGAGAAGACATGTCTCTTTATTTAAGCATAAGTTGCTACATATTGATAAATCAATCACACTTGGTAGATTTAGAAAGACCTAAAAGATATATATTCTCCTGCAAATGTTCCTTTAAAAGTCAGATGGTCTTTTAAAGAGCTTCCAGCCTTGGGACTCACAGTGCAGTGCCCTGGAAGACAATTGACATTCTGAGTGACTGGGCTGTGAATTCAAAATCCCAGCACAACCTGCTCTAGTCAGGATTCAAACTCAGATATTTTAAAAATAGGAAATTAAAAAAAAAAAAAGGAGGAAAAAGAAAGAGAGAGTGAGGAAAATACGTTAATTCCTGCAACACCCCAGGACAGAATCTCTTAGGGTAGAGATGTTACAGTGGGTCAGGGAGTATCTCTGCACAGTATCTGCATGGGACATATGTTGAGCTTTGCCATACTAAATACGAATTTCCATACAGTTAGCAATACAGCTGAAAAAGGGTAACTGCTTGCTATGAAAGCCACTAGTGAAAATGAAAAAACATTCATTATATTGAGGCATTTTCATTGAATTTTCTGTTTTTAATTAAAAACCAAAACATTCTAATTTATCTGGTGTTGGTTATAGCAACTTCCCGTCATTATTTGCTGTTTCTTTTTATTTGTTCTGGGAAAGGAGAATAGAATAAAGTGGGAAAACAGAGACTTCTGTATAAATAGCTTCATTCCTAGCAATTGCATAACTTTTCATTTCAAATCAATTTTAAATGTATTTCCCCCCCTTTAAAAAAAAAAAAATCTGAACAATCTGAATAATACATTCTTTCTGCTAACATTGTTTTCACAGTCGGAAAAGCCATTATTTCAACAAAAACATTATGAGCAGTTCTTGCTAACAGCACCCACTTTTTCCCCTTCATACCAAGCCCTGTGCTCAGCTCAGCTCTGGCTTGGAAGTTCTGCATAGCTCCAGAGATCAGCGATGAGGCAGTGATGTGTCTTGCTCCTCTTTGGCACCAGTTTTCACCTCCTTCTTCCACATAAAGCTTTTGCTAGCAGATAGCAAACTGGAAGCCAGTGAGGAATGCTGCAGGAGTAGCCCCCGTTTCTAAATTTAACACCACAAATTCCCTCACCAGGAGCAACAATGATTCTTCTACAGTCCACCAGTAAGGCAAACAAGCAATGAACAAGCAGTAAAACTCCTTTCTGCACCTAAGGGGACACTTTGCCTATGATGTTGCTAAAACGTGGGCGGAAAAAATTCACTAGTGAGAACACTCATTCCTGGGTAGACTGAGCACTCCAGTCTCCCACCCCACACCTGCCATGAGTACAAAAATAAGTCTGGGAGAAATGGAGGAGAAAGCTTTTCTAATCAACACTTAAAAGAAAGATACCTGAGGTGCTTGCAATAACCTGGCAGAACTTCTCTTTCCAAATAGCATTGAGTAACTGGATATTAGAACTAAGGAAAATGATTACTTGGTATCACAGGCAACAGATGGCTCCTGCAACCTGTCAGCTGCCAGATTCTAGGCCAAACTTTTCCCCCCTGTAACTACATCACACATTAATTTAACTCATTTTATCTATGGTACCTAGTTATTGGCTGCCAATATTTTGCTGCTCAGTAGTTCCTCATGCAATAACATTCATGTTCTAGCAGTCAGGGTACATGCATAAGTCAAAAGAAGGCAGCTCATGACCTGTTTGCATGGCCTTAGGCAAAGTGCTCTTTCAGGGGATAAAGTTAGGACACCAGCAGCCACATTGTAAAGTTTAATTAGTGATCGTAAAGTGCTCGACCCACTCAAAAGACAACCTAACGTAAGAGCAACCTATTTCCTTTATGACATTAATAGTCCCGTTTCAAATTAAGTAAGGGGCAATGCAGCTATAAAACACAGCAGATTTTCTTTTGTTACTCTTGATGGCTTAGCTCCCTAGGTTCACCCAGCAGGCAGGGACACGGCGGGAAGAGGGGAGGCCTTTACCTGCCTCAACTCCTGACCCACCTCCAGCTGCCCTCTCACTCTACCAGCACCAGACAGCTTTTCACAGCACCGCAGGTTTCCCCAAACTCCTCAGCACCAGTCATGGAGAGCTGACATGGTCTGCACCTCCCCAGGGATGGCCATATCTAGCCATACGATACTCCCCTCCTGTGATAGAACATAGGAAAACAAGGCACGCACCTTCCCCATTTAAATACAAATCAAGTGGATCTGTAGGTTGTCCGCTCTGTGTTTTAAATGAGAATCACAGCCCATGGTTTATGCACTGTTCAGTCAGGAGATCTGCAACCCCTCTTTTTTCCCCAACATGCATAAGGCAGAACGCATCTCTGGGGCTCCAAAATCAGGCAGTCAACCATGTGGGGAAGACATGGGTACATTTAACTCCATATTTCACCAGTGGTCAACTAAACCATTTGAAAGGCTCAGAGGAAGGGAAAGATGTAAAGTTAGTCAGGCTTCTTGTATGCAGCACTACAGATAAGCTAAGTACAATTATTTAAGCTTGCTTTATAGACTCCTGTACATTCCTCCACTTTTCTGGGACTTTTAAAAAGTCAAAAATAAAGACAAGTTTAAAAGGCCTCTAACAGGAGAAAATCCCTCTATGCATTTAATTAATATCTAAATAAAGGGAAAAAGCTACAAAGTGCATGCCTGCGTATGTTTTAGTCTCAAAATACAAGGTTTTAGCCACACTAAATCACAAACCTTGTTTTTAAAAAATGAAAAGCTGTTTTCAAAGCAGCCAGCTGTCAAACACGTGCAGTGTGTACTACTGCAAAAAAGCAAAACTGCCTCCACAGTTTACAGGAAAGGGAAGATGTACATCTCTGTAAACTGCTTTTACAGAATCCCTAACATATCATTTGCTACAGAATTAAATGAAAAGGGGAAAGGATATGGAAAACCCATCAGTCCACTATGGTCTTCCAATTACCTCACAAATACAGGCAAGAGGTAGTCACCTGTTAAAAAATACATGTTGATAAAAGGTATACAGTTACTCTGTAGCACTGAGCCCGTCTCCTGTCTTTGACTCAACATTGGCTTTCACTCAGATGTCTCCCAAGGGAGTCCTGCACAGCTTCACTATGACAAACACTGCCCATCCAGGGCAGCAGAATTAGAGGCATTCAAAGTGTATCTCCTAAAATATCCACTCCCAACAGCTTTTTCCAACTAGTGGGAGAGATTAAGATTGCAACTGTACCAAACTACACCTGCCATTCACTACACAACTAGTTGATTTTAAACCTCAGGACTTCAGGCTGTTTCATGATGACTAAAGTCAGAGTTGACAGTACCATAGAGGCAAGAGTGAACAACCAAGCAGAAGAGGAAGACAATGGCGGTGTTCAGCTGAATATTTGCTATTTTGGTAAGTAATAGCAATAAAGTCAGAAAAATTATTTAAGTGGCATTGCTAGGAAAAAAAAGAAAAAAAAAAAAAAAAAAAAAAACCCCAAACCACACAACACACACACCCATCTTCCCCTTCAGATATTCATTCCCAACAGACTTCACAAGAGTAGGCTGAGAAAATTCTCCTGTTGAAGATTTTTCCAAAAATACCAGCTACATATTGATGCCTCTAGTCACCCCAGACAGTGCCCATCCTCTTTCAGTACTTTCACACTCAAAACACAAGACCCTGTACATTGAAATCAGCCTGTATTTATTGCAGTAACTTTGCATTAAGAGGGGCTGGCAAGCGCTCCCTCTTTTCCTTCTCACCATTCTTGCTTCAGTGCCATCACATACTGCTTACTGCCAGAGTGGAAGTCTGCCTCCTGCTCAGTCATCTTATACATAAACACACATTCACACACTTCTAGAAAAGCCACACTTCTCCTCCCCACTTCAGTATTGGCAATGGCCCAGGAAATGGAGGACACATCCCTCTTCTCCAGACCACTGTAGTTTTTACAGCACTCCCTGCCCCAGCCCTTTTCTCACAAGCTGAGGAGTTTGAGCTCTTCCATGTCTCTTCAAAGAGATATCACTGAGGGTCTGGTGAACTTTCTCCATATTTCTTCAAGGTGGGACGACCAGAATTGCTGGAGCTAGTAATTGTATCATACTGAGTTGGGGTCTTGATGGGGTTTATAATGGAAAGAGAAGCCCAGTTAATTTAGGCATAGGAGATGACCAAAGAAAACCCAAGGTACCACAGCATATCACTCAGCCTAATCCACAATCTTTACAAACCTGAGCTCTCCTTTGGTTCTTTTCTAGCTTGCATCTCGAAGGTATTCAAGTGCATAAGACTAAGCAACATGATTAGAATTGATCTGGTGAGTCTCCTATCCTGCCCCAAGGGAACAATTACGCTATATTTAAAGGATGAAATTAAAGCACTTGATTTTGAACCACAGATCCACAGGTGAAAAGCCATGCTCCCATCCTGGTACTAAACCTCCCAGGCACAAAATATTTGTCCATACATATTGTATAATAGTTTACATATATTGTTAGTCTACTACAAAGATGACTTGTCATACTAATGAGATCTCAGGAAGCCAGTGCTACACCAGGGGGTGGGCCTGCAATGTAAAGCATACACTTTTTCTGGAGTTATCAGAGAAAACATTCACCAATCCATTCAAGGTGATCATGTGAGGGTTGGGGATTTTTTTTTTTTTTTTCCTATTTTTAAGTAAGAGATTAAGTAAGTTTAAGATTTCTCTTTGACCACAAGCCTTCTTAAGCTTGCCACAGGGGAATGACACTACTTTCCACTACCGAAAGATCTTAAAAAAAAAAATCTTAAGCACCAAATTAAAAAAGTAGGAGTTCCTAGGACAGTAGGTTTGGGTATGTCAAAGCTGTCAGAGAGCAAGGCGGGGAAAAAGAGGTGAAAACAGAATAACATGATGCCTATAGTCTCCTGTAAAACAATTTTACTCATTCATGCTGTTAAGTGTTTTATTAGTTCAGTGACTCAAATATCCCCATTTCATGCTCCTGGGCTGGTGCTTTTCTATTATCAAAATCTGTCCACAATACCAATGGCCCAGAAAGGAAATTAGTCCTTTCCCTTTTTTTAAGAGCTATATTTCACTTTAATTATGTATATACTTGCTTGGGAAATCAGACTTCACTCTCAAGAGGGTTAAAAAGGGGAAAGGGAAGGAGGAAAAAGAAGACATGGAGTGAAAGAAACAGAAAAATGAGAGACAATGGTAAGTCACATTAATCCAATTAGAAGTTTCTAAGCTCCTAGCCCTGAAGTTTCAGCCAAAGCCACTGCTTAGGAATACGGAGGAGTGTGGTTTTTAATTATTTGTTCAAGGTTTCTTTTATCGGTCATCTGTTCAGAAAATTGCTGACATTACTCTTCAAGTAGATACGTTTATCAATCATTAGAAAATGCTTTTATCTGGAGCTGCTCAGAAAAAATTGAACTCATTCCAAGATGAACTTAATGCAGACAGATGGTATTTAAAGGGAGAGGAAAAAAAGAAGTGAACATGGGGAAAGTCTGGTTACCTTTCCTTCCATGTAGGTTATTACTCAGGACTGAAAAAATAAAGCACTGCAGTCACCGTGCGCAGAGAAAGTTCTGCAGAAGTAGGTAAGAAGCAGTTATAACCAACCGCTCTATGAAAAATGTTTTTGCCTTTTGCACTTGGTCCTTTCATCATTTACGCATGAGTTTCTCAATGACACAACACTGTTGCTTGCCCAAGCAGTATCCACAAGTGCCAAAATATTTATTCCTAGCTGGCTACTCTAGAGCTGCTGATCGGCACTCAGCAGTATGGTCAAACTTCCATCTTTCATTCCTTTCTCCGTCTCCTGCACTCCCCTCTTCCCCTTTTCCCAGCCTTTCATTCCTCTATCCTTACCCTTCCTTATTCCATTTTAATCAAGGTTCTTTCCTAATTAAAACAAACAAATACAAGGAAGCAATTAACATCTTGAAGAAAGCAGATGGTGGAATAGTGCCATTTTGTTATTGCATTAAGCCTTAACTTGCCATCTCTTCAAACTTCCTGCACTTTAATTAAGCACTGTTACAGGCAAGTTCAACAGGCTCTAGAGTAGGGTTTATCCAATTAGCTCCTGAAAAGCTGATGATGCATGGTGGCAGGCAGAGTGTGCTGTGCAGCATGCAGCTGGAAAGGGCAACCCCAGGGCCAAAAGGCTCTAAGAACTTCCCTCACATACGCAGCAAGTGGGAAAATGGGCAGTCAAATGTCAGTGATGTGGCAGAAATGTAAACTAGCCCGGCCCTGCCATGTTCTGGCAGAAGTTTTTCACCACCGATGCCACAGGACTCAATGATCATGAATTCTATGTGCATACATTTTAAGGGGCCATGGTGACTTTCAATGTCTATGCCATCTTCCCTGAGAGAGGGCAGGAATGAAGATCTCAAAGACTGCTCAGAGAAATTATTGATAGCTTTCAGGCCCATTTATCACCCTACCATCTTCAGCATTCCTGCTTCCTCAATCCTCAGCTTCCATTCCCAGATAGAATGGACTGACAAAGATCTGGCAATTACTGAGCTTGTATCACCTAGAAATATACACCCAGAAACAGAGGAACTGGTTGGGGGTTTTCTGCCCTCACATTTCTGATTACAGTCAGCTCGGACAAATCACAGTTGTTAAAGATGGGCACATTCTTTCTAGTCCAAATTTGTCCATTTCAGCTTCTAACCACTTGATCTTGTTATATACCTTTGCTCAACTGCTGAATTGGTTTGGATCTAACTCAAACCAGGACAACCCTCTATTGTAAAAGCCCCTCTTCCTCTCTTAAGGATAAAAGACAATATGTGACATGCATTCTCCAAGCTGGTAAAATATGGGTTCAATGGGTGGACAACTCGGTGGATAAAAAAATGGCTTGATGGCCACACCCAAAGCGTGGCTGTCAATGGGTCCATGTCCAAGTGGAGGCCAGTGACAAGTGGAGTCCCTCAAGGATCAGTACTGGGACCTGTCTTGTTTAACATCTTCATTGGCAATATGGACAGTGGCATTGAGTGCACCCTCAGCAAGACTGCCAACACACCAAGCTGTGTGGTGCAGCTGACACACTGGAAGGGATGCCATCCAGAGGGACCTTGACAGTCTGGAGAGGTGGGCCCATGCCAACCTCATGAAGTTCAACATGACCAAGTGTAAGG